>JARHVA010006388.1:90000-232500 GCA_037957365.1 Torreya grandis | reverse complement strand
AGTATAATTATGGTTAAATGAATGTTTAATATTTACTTTAAAAAAAATTGCATTATTCCAAGTACAACTAGAAGGGTTGTTACAATATGTATAATGAGAGTGAGAAGAGGGGATCTATTGTATTCAAGACATATTATGTTGAAAGCCACATCCAAATCTACTAGGGGGAGAGTTATAATGGGGAGGATATGAAATTTCATGACTAGCAACATAAGGAGCATTCCCCCAATGATCCAAGAGGATTTACATATGGTATAGCTTAATCTAAACCATATCAGTTTGGACATAGATATGGAGGGTAACAATAGAAATAATGATAATTTTATTAGTTAAATAAAATATTCTTTCTATTTCTTCATGATTAAAATAAAGCATTATTTCTAGTTTTCCAAATCTAAAAAAAATGTCGGCATGAAAAATTTGGTAGAATTCATTGTATCTTATAGAAAGTAAGGTAGATTTGCCCAAGAGATGCATTTTTAAAGTGAATATTTTGGGTCTAAAGGGCTCAAAGAGGGTATGGATCCATCTCCTGGCAGACTACGCTTGAGAACAAAATTATAAAATGTGCTTAAGGGTTTTTGGATGGTGACAAGCTAGGCAAATGGGATTTTAAACCACAGTGTGATTGAGATAGTCACCTATAGGTAAAAATTGGTCAAGAATACACTAAATAAAATGGGATTTATTAGGCTCAATAAGAGGAACCCAAACCATAACAAACCTTATAGACATAATAGAATTAAGTGATCAAAGTTTCCATCAATTATTGAGAGTTATAGTGTCAATGTGTCGAGGAGCCAATAGATTATACCCAAGTTGAGGAGAATAACAATTAAAGGGTGTAGCTATAGGCCAATGTTAATCCTTCCACCAAGGCATACTGGAGGAAAGACCAATCTTGTGTAGATACTCCTTAGGTATGGAACTTTGAATCTCAGAAATGGATTCTACATCTTCATTGTTAAGAGTGAATTTATCTTTCACAAGATGCCAAGGGAGCCAATCCTAATAATTTTTTTAGAAAATATCACCATTGGTTTGAATACTCTTTTTAAATAATCTTAAACTATTGATCCAAAGGACCATGGAAAATGGAAGACTGAAAATTAAGTATTGGGGACCACCATCAAGAATGACAGTTTTGAGAGAGACCATTTAAAATCCCTTCCCCTAGCTAAATGAGGTGAGGTTTGAATTTTACCCAATCCTTCTATATGCTATGCATAACACATGTACATCCAATCTTAATAGGAACAAGGATAATGAGAAGACTATGTATACCAACACCTTGTCAGGAACTTCTACCTAAAGGGCATACTTAAGAAATGACCTAAAAAATTTCTAGCCTCCATCACCTTCCAAACCTCTAATAATCCACTTGACACTAAGATTTAGGCCTTGGAGTTAAATATCAATGCTCCCAAGTCCTATTGTTTCTTTGGGTCAACAATAAATTTCTCAAGAAAATATGTGGAATCCCTAGTGACCCTCAGAATTGGCCTAGAGAAAATCCCTTAAGATTTTTTCCAATTTAGCATAGACAATGTTAGAAGGATCCCAATAGGAGGAGAAGTAGAAATGAGTAGTAGAAAGAACCTTCAATCATATGTAAATATTTACTTCTAATGACAAGGGTTTGGTAATCTAAAAGGATAATTTTATCAACCCTTTAACATACACAAGACCAAAAATTAACAAGCAAGGCTCAAAAATCAAAGGGATTGATTATAATTTTGAATTAAAATCTAGGGAAATACACTGCTAATGAAATCCCTCCATCTAGGGAGGTTTAGGAGAGAGAGATTAGCAATGGCACTAGGTTTTCTTCTATTAGATGAAGGACCCATAAGCGAGACAAAATATATCAAAGAATTCCATAGAATTTTTAATAACATCCTCATCCTCTTGAAGGGTAAGGAAGGAATCATACATGAAGTTCCCATTGATTAGTTGATGGTCTGAATTAGGGAGACAAATACCTTTACCAAACCAATTGAAGAATAGTTATCCAAAAGATAGCTGAAACCTTCAACAACTAAAACATAAAGAGGATCTAAAGGGTAACCCTCCCTAATAGATCTATAAATCTCAAGATAATAAGATTTGGAAACTTTGATAGTAATTCATGCACTAGGATCATGAAAAATCATGTTGTCAAACTAAAAAAACCTAGGGCCAAAGCCAAGAGACTAAAACATTGATATAATGAAGAGCCACCCTATTTGATCATAAAAATTCTAAAAATCAATCTTAACAAATAGGGTTTTCTGATTGGAGACCCTGCCCCATTCCATACCTTCGTAGACAATATGCTCTGAAAACTAGGTTTACCTTTTTGATAAATCAAATATGTTTTAAAATCAAATACTAAAAATATCAGTTCCTCAATATTAAATAGAATTGGATGCAAAATTCTCAATTTCTTGATTAAAACAAATAGAAATTGGATATATTGTTCTAGAAATGAATATGAGTGAATGAAAACTTTGTAAACTCATTTTTGAATCAAAAATCTTATTTTCAAATTGATCTATGAATACTAATTAGACTCTTGATAGGAAATATTATTTTAATTAAAATGGATTTTAAAAATATAGTAAGTCATTTTTAAAAATTTTAATTAAAAGGAATTGACTTTTAAATCTGAATGTAAATTATCTGAAAAATTTTAAATATGAGTTTTTTATAAACTCGTCTAACTTTACTATTTAGATTAAACATTCCTTTCATATTTTTTTAATCCCTTCAAATAGTCTCTTACCCAATTTCTCATAATTAATTCCAAATATCAGTGAATAATTTAAAACTGATGAAATACTAAAAAACTAAAAAAAATAGAGATAAGAGATTGTTTACGGGGTTCACCAATTGGCTACATCCCTAGGTTCATTTGAACCATTTAATTATAAACAAGATATAAATACAGTTTGTAAAACTTACATCCCTGAACAGTTTTAATAAAACTTGCAGCTCTATGTGAGATGAAGAACTTGTCTACAACACGTAAAATGTTCTTCTCGTCAACCAAACAATATCTTCAAATACTTATAATTCTCTTGTATGGTACATTAATTATTTCAACATGATAAAATAATATTCTCAAGGGATTTATAATAATATCCTTGGCTTATAAATCTCTATAATTTATATAGGCTAAGAATATTTGAGAATAAACAAAATTAAAACACAGTTAATTCACTAAATTAAATAACCCATGTTCTTCAATCAAAATAGACCTTCATCTATATGGGCCATCCATTCTCGAAATTACCAGTAACATTCCTTATCTATTAAAAAAAAAGCAAATCGTCCATCTCTAGTGGCTTTTAGTTGTTCTCTATAAGCTACTTTGTAAGCTCCCTAAACAATAATAAAAATCTACAATATATAAAAATTGTCATATAACCATTGTTGGCTAATAATTTTCTATTTCTACCCAAAGTAGAGTTAAACTCTAGATAGAATATATGCATTTAATAAATGAATAAAAATCCTATAAAAAATGGGAGGATGAAACTCCATGCTCTATTTAATAAAGATCTTAATAAAAACCAACTCATCATCCATTTATTATAGCAACCATGAAAAAGGCATGTGGAAGACTCTTTGTGGAGAGAAAGGTGGGTAGCGTGCATGTTTAATGTTTAGGAGCTTAACACCAAACAAAGTTAAGAGGATAATTAATGACAAAGTATTCATGATAAATGAGTTTAGACTTTATTTTTAAAAACAAAACATATCCCATTTAAATCTCCCCCATTCAAAGTTAAATGGATGTCCTATGTGGGAATGAGAATAATGGCAGAATAAATTTTATTAAAATTTATCTCACTAAATACAAACCATGCATACCATCAATCCATGTGGAATTTGGGATAAATTTAATTTTTTGTCAGTTGGTTTTAAAATATTTTATTTATTTAAAACCATGAAAATTTTCATGTGAGAAAAGGTGAAGGTGGGGAATAATTAATTTTGGGTGACAAGGGTTAAAATATCTAATGGTGTTTATAACCATAAAAAATAGTATATTTAAAATTAGGATTTAATTTAATTTAGATTTAATATCCCATGGTTATTAATAACCATAATAAAATAAGATACTAATCATATTTTGGAAATGGAGGAATTACGATGGGAATAATTGGATATTTAAGAGGAATATTTTGGTGGATTAATAGAATTATGTGGTAACTTTGGTAACATTGGATGTCGAGTGGCTGAGGGGTAATGTGGGTAAATGGCTAGTTTGATCCCACATCTATAACACAACACCCATTAATACTATAAAAAAATTCCAGTATAAAAAGTAATTATATCAACTCCTTATATTTTTGCCACGTGTCTATTTTACATTACGATAATTTTCCTTTCCAAAATTTTTCAAACCATAAAAAAATTCTCCAGATCAAACCTCCTTAATAAGGGGATTTTGGTCTCCAAAATTCCAAATATCCCAACTGACCCAAAAAGATCTCCATGAGTTTTCTTCTTTCATTGACAATCTTCCTACACTTCTTCCAAATATACATGAGACTAAAATAACATCTGAAAGAGTTATGAAGTCAATCAAAATGACTTAATAAAACTCCATTTAAAAAAAATATTAGTGAAATAAGAGGTTATAAAATATTCCTTGTAAGAAATCAACTATCCAACTAAAACTACAACTTGATTATGGAGAGTAAAACAAACACTTCACCCATTCTGCTAAAATGATCTATTACTAAAAATAGTCATATCATCTAGCGGATTCTCTCAACCCTTGCACTATATAAAGGCTAAGGTGTGCTCCTTGTGATATTTAGTATCACACAAGGGAAATAAAAATGTTCATGCCCTATAAGATTTACAAATAACTGCAATATGTGTATACTTACATTTACAAATGTTGCCCATAATACTATTAAACTTAAAGATATATTCAAAGTATAAAAATATATAAGTAATTCATCTTAAGGTTATATCTGCATAATATACATAATACATAAAACAAATCAAGGGAAATAGATGTGATCACCATCTTGTCAACAACATAATTAACTATTGTGTCCCTGAAACTAATTATTAAATCTTTCCTTGTACCTATCAAACTCTGATGTCAACTTAGGGAATTTCCATAATAAGAGCTTCTTTACAAACCCACAACTCTACAAGTAACTGTAAGAAAATATCATACCTCAAAGTTTATTAATAATGCGAGGAGAAAACCAAGAATTTTAAACATGTCTCAAGATTTATTTCACCATCTAATTGCTCCCTAATTCATACCTCCAAAACTCATCCAATTGAGTTAGTTTTTAAAAATTAATTATGATGAAAAAATGAAATAGGAAATAGCAAATATTCTTGAAAACACATGTTTATAAAAAATTCCTTCCTTGGATATAATATTTAAGAATTCTCTAAAAATAGTGTTGAAGATAAACTAATCATATTATTCCATATTATAGTTATGCTTTATCAAAACTATTCAATTAAACCATTTGGTTAATAAGGGTTAGTCCCTCTTCATCGTTTCTAATAATTGAGTAGGAGTTGGTTTCATCTTTGAAACTCTATTCATTAAGAGTTAGATAATCCATTTAAAATTTCAAAAGGTTTTCAAAAATAATTTCAAATCAAGGTATATATTAATTCCAAATCAACCCACACAAAGGTTATCCTAACATCAAAGATTCAAACCAAGAATTGTGCCAACCTAGTTACATTTACAAATAATTTATACCTCTAAAGAAATTGTGAAGTGCACCTAGTGAGTACTAGTTGACATACTATTGGTGTTAAAACAACTTCCAATTTGATTCCTTCAACTCTTAATAAAGCTGTGAAACATAAAACAACTTATGAACCAATTAAAACTCAATCCATAAAATGTAATTATCTGTTCAATTTCTTAAACAATGCCTTATTTTCTTTTTCCATATTTTACCATGGAACTTGTCTTTTCAATTTTGCCTATAGGCTTCCAAAATATGATTGGTTATCCAAAAATATAGGCTACAAAAATGGTTATCAAAGACTAAAATATTATGTCAATACCAATCCAAAAATGGTTATCATACCTCAACCTACCCTCTGTGTAATAATAGTAATAGAATTGCAATTGATTCCTCTTGGATGTGAATCACTGAAAATGCCTTGAATTTTATCTAAATTCATTCCAAATAAGAAAGGTTGATCCTTTTAGAACACCATCTCACATCTCACGTGACCATGTATTGGGTTCTTCATACATGTTGATCTTACAGAGCTAGTGGTTTCAGAACCTTGGTTGTTAGATGCTTGTTTTCTTCCATTGTATTGGAACACCTTACAATTTTTATTTGCATTAGAGAACTTGAATAATCAAATAAAAATGAAGAATAATATTAATATCTAATATTCAAACTCCAAACTGAAGTAAGTCTTACAATCACTTGCTCTATTACCAAAAATGATATGAAAACTAGGTTTAGCTTTTCAATAAATTAAATAGTTTTAAAAATTCGATACTAAAAATATAAATTCCTCAATATTAAATAGAATTGGATGCATATTTCTCAATTTCCTAATTAAAACAAATAGAAATTGGATTTATTGTTCTAGAAATGAATATGAGTGAATGAAAACTTTGTAAACTCATTTCTGAATCAAAACTCCTATTTTCAAATTGATCCGTGAACATTAATTAACCTCCTACTAATAAATATTGTTTTATTAAAAATAGATTTAAAAATAATAATAAGTCATTTTCCAAAATTTAATTAAAATGAATTCACTTTTAAATCTGAACGTAAATTGTCTGAATATGAGTGTTTTGTAAACTCATCTAAATTTATTGTTTAGAGTAAACATTCCATTCATATTTTTTTAATCCATTAATATAGTCTCTTATGCAATTTCCAATATTTAATTTCAAATATCAAAAAATAATTTAAAACTGATTAAATAATAGAAAAATAAAAACAATAGAGACAAAAAGTTGTTTAAAGGGTTGACCAATCGGCTATGTCCCCAGGTTCATTTGAAGCATTCCATTATAAATAAGATGTAAATACAGTTTTTAAAGTTTACATCCTTGAAAAATTATAAGAAAACTTGTAGTTTTGTGTGAGATGAAGAACTCATCTATAGTATGTAAAGTGCTCTTCTCTTCAACCAATCAATATTTGCAAATACTTATAATTATCCTATATGGGATATTAATTCTCTAAAAAATAGGAAAGGAATAATCTCAAAGGATTAATAAAAATATCCTTGACTTACAAATCTCTATAATTTATATAGGCTGAGAATATTCAGGAATAAACTAAATTAAAACACAGTGAATTCACTGAATTAAATAACCTGTGTTCTTTAAAAAAAATAGACCTTCAACTATGTGGACCATCCATTCTTGAAATTATTGGTAACATTCCTTCTCTATTAATAAATAATCAACCTTTCCATATTTATTGGCTTTCATCTACTCTCTATAAGTTACTCTGTAAGCTCCCAAAAAAATAATAATAATCCACAATATATAAAAATTGTCATATAGTCAATGTTGGCTAACAATTTTCTATTTCTACCCAAAGCATGGTTAAAATACAAACATAATACATGCATTTAATAAAAGAATAATAATAATGTAAATAATGGGAGGTTAAAAATCTATCATTTATTTAATAAACCACTTAGCAAAAACCAATGCATCATCCATTCAATTCATGAACCATGAAAAAGGCAAGTGGAAGACTCTTTGTGGTGAGAAAGGTGGGTAGCATGCATGTTTAATGTTAAGGAGTTTAACACAAAACATAGGTGAGAGGATAATTAATGACAAAGCATGCATGGTAAAGGAGTTTAGACTTTAGTTTAAGGAAAAAACATATCCCACTTAAATACCCCCAATCCAAAGTTAAATCGATGCCCCACGTGTGATTGAGGAAAATGAGGGGATAGAGTTTATTAAAAATTTTCCCTCACTAAATACAAACCATGCATACCATCTATCCATGTGGAAGTGGGGGTAAATTTAATTTTTTTGGGACTCGGTCTTAAAATATCCCATTTAATTATAACCATGCAAATTTTCATGTGGGAAAAAGGTAAAAGTGGGGAATAATTAATTTTGGGCCACAAGATTTATAATATTCAATTATGTTTAAAACCATAACAAGTAGGATATTTAAAATTGGGATTTAATTTAATTTGGATTTAATATCCCATGGTTATTAATAACCATAATAAAATAAGATATTAATAATATTTTGGAAATGAAGGAATTATGGTTAGAATAACTGGATATACAGAAGGAATAATAGTATTATCAAGAATTTATATATTGTGAATACACCCTATTTATTCACTTCTAATAATTAAAGGGAGATGATACTTAATTTTGAGGGATAGATATTTAGCAATAACATTGTAAGAAATATTGAGAAAGGTGATTAGCCTCCAATTATTGATGACTTTAGGATCAATAATCTTAGGAAAAAACTTGATATTACATTGATTGATGAAGGGTCCCAGAGAATTAGTCCAAATAGCTTCACAGTAGGCTCTATGAAGATCACGGTGTACAATAACCCATAAGGTTTGATAAAACTCATAAGGAAAACCATTAACACCAATGTTCATTTGCATGACAATTTGCATAATATTTTTCAAGCTAAATAGTCTATCACAAGCCCCATTTTGGACTTCAGAGAGATTACAAGGGACAATCCCGAGGCATTAAGAGAGATTAATTTCTCATGCAAAAGTAAAAATCTATGTTTAAAATACACTATGATAGTGGTGCACCAAGGCTATAAGCATATCAAGTAACTTAGTAAATCTAATTAAAACATCCTTAATGGCTTTGATTCTATATTTAGCTCTTCTTGAATGTAGGAGAGAGGAATTCCTTTGTTACTTTATCTCCATCTTTAAGTGAATGCATATGAGTTTGAAGTTGTGCTTGTCTAGATTTATATCCCTCTTTAATTTAGAATTTACGTTTCCAAAGGGTAGCTTGGTTATAAAGCTAAATATTAAAAGGTAAAACCTTATTTTTTATGAAACCCTAAGGAATTAATGATGTGTAGCATGGTGAAGTTGTTGTAAAAATATATCATCTTTCTTGCCATACATTTGAATAAAAATGGTGGTGCAATAAATGACATTAGACCATCATTCAATCCAACTAGTATCCCTAGTGGGTCTACGGGCTAAGTTTTAAATTCGAATAATATGTCCAATAATTATTTCATGCTTGATATGAGTTGTGTTGAGATATAGATATGTTTTTGAGGTTTTAACTTGAGGATTAGTCCACTCAATACATAATCATATAGGATGATAATCGAACAAATAAGTGTTAGGAAGCACTATAATTTGTCGATCATGAACAAGAGCAAATAAAAATGCCTTATTTTATAATAAGATCATGATCAAGATGATTAATCAATCTAGATTCTCCCTATCAAAAATTATATCAGTTAAACTAAGGAGAATATGAATCTTTCTTCCAATGGTGTTTAGAATTGAACACCCTGAGTTTATTATGCATGTATAATTATGCTTGATGCTCTCTAACACACCAATACTTGGGTAGGTAGCCTTCCTTATCTTAATGGGATTAAACCATATTAAAGTCTCCACAGATGATCTAATGGGCATCAATAAGAGAATATTATAACCATCTCTATATAAAATCTCATTTCACATAATCATTAGATGCATACAGATTGACCTTCCTAATGATATGGTTATCAAAATAAAAATGGTATAGATATATTGATGATAAGGGTTTGAGCCCCAAGAAATAATATTTAAAAAAATCTCTAGTGCTAAAAGGGTGACAACACCTCCACATCCAAACTCATGACAAGTAGCTTTACAAAAGGTACCAGGCTAAATATTGGGAGCAACAGGTTGGTGAAGGAAGTCACAAACATTGACTTCTTACATATAGAGAATTTTCATATGAGAAAGGTTTTGACAATTGATCCTATTCGTATACTTATGAGTAGTTTTCCTCAAACATTTTATGATTAGACTAACATAGGGAAACATAAAGATTCATGTCATTTCCATTTGCAATATCTTTGATGGTTACAAACTGATTAAGAGTGGGATTGTTAATCATATACTCTTGAAGATGGAAATGATGCGCTTTATTTGGCATGTATTCATCATCCTGAAGAGGCAATGGAATATGAGAAGACCATATAAAAAATTTGTAGTTTAGAGTTATAATATTAACTACAAAGTTTTATATTTTCACCCAAAAAAGGGGTTCTGATGATGGATTAAAAAGAGCAGGAGGTGGATAAGAAATAAAGTTGGACACCACTTTAGGTATGCAAGAATAAAATGATGGTGCATTAATATGGGTAGGAGAATTAAATTTAATAAAATACATTGAAGGGATAGGACCACCTATGGGTTAGTACACAATGGATTGAGGTTTAACATTACTACGAGTCGAGCTATTTTTCTTATTAGTGCTTATGGTCAACCGTCAGAGTTCCCATTTTAGGGTTTGCACTTAGACCCACTTTTTCTTAAGGAATAGGAGGGGTGGGTAACATTAAATGGTATTATCAAATTATATGCTCTAATGAATGGCATCTAAATTAAGTGTTCAAAAAATTAATATAAAACACATGTGTGAATTGATTGTTTCCCACTTGAATCTATATGGACTGTTTAAGATATTTATCTAGGTCCATCTCAACACAAACCCTTTTATAAGGACATGTTGTGTATAACTTAGTTTTTTCATGGAAAATGAACCATCCAAGAGGTTTAATGAGTTTATCAATGACACACCATAGGTGGAGAAGTAATCCTAGGAATTCTATCTAGATTAGGATCTTATGTTAGGCTTGTCTAAAGACATGAAATTATTTGGTCCAGTGAGAAAAAATCACTACAGTGTTAAAAATAAACTAGTGGCTATGGATAATAATGGTTTTATAGTGATTTGGATTGGTAAAGTGAAACAATAAAGAACCCTTGGTAAGGTTTCAAATTCCTTTTAGTTTCACACCATTTCCTTGCCAATGGCTGTGGACTCATTGTTTAAGCAGGCTCTTGGGAGGGACTCTACCCACAAAATAAGCAAATAGAGTGAAATATTATAAATAACTACAAGATTTAGAAAACTTTGGTAAATCAAGCATAACATTAGTTAAATGTGTTTATGGTTTAGAATCAATACATCATGATATAGATTTGATAGAAAGTTTTGTGCTTGTTTTGGTGCCATTAAAACTCAGAATCTCACTATATTTCCCTACATCCAAAGATGCATAAATGGTGGAAATAACCATTTAATAATTTTTTTGAAAAATCACTCAAAGGGTGGAGTGCCAACCCAACTTAGCACAATAAATGTGTAATAATACTAGGCAAATCTTGCCTAGATCAATTAAGATTGATGGTTTGACATATGGGTTAGAAAACCTAAAAGTTTGTATATATTTATATAGAGTAAAATACCCAAGCAAATGCTCGACCAAATTCAAAATTTATGTTTTTCACTAATTTCCATATCAAAACTAATCTATTTCATTTATAAAGTTGAAAAAAATATACTCAAAGTGTTTCGAGGTCAAATATTGGTAGCATAGTAATTTTTTTAATCTTCCACTTCCAAACAACTATGTTATATTTTTATTTTTATTGTTGTATTTATGTTTTTTTGGTAAAATTCAATTAAATTTTTAATTGTAAATCATAATTTTTTATATAAAATATTTTAATATATAAATCCTCCTATAATAAATTATATTAACATTTATAATAAATAATTTTCATCATATTTTCTTATAACAAACAAGATTGATCATCAAATTTAGTCCACTTCATTTAATAATAACTAGTAGTTGCCCAATGGTGCAAGGAACATTAGAAGGGATCTATTTTATTTTTGAATCAATATATTGGAGACATCAATAAATGGAATCAACAAGACATAATTTGGTACCTCAATGTATTTCCCTATTACCTTTACCTTTACATTTGGTTACTTTACTTTTTACTATCATATTAATGATAGGACACATGACCCACAATGTGCACAAACACCTCCAAGTGATTTTAATGTCATAGAGAAGACATGCTATTTAGAGTATTGATGTGTACACCATTTCAAACTACTATTGGTAAAATGTACACATAGGCCTAGATGGGATTGAAAGGTTAAGTCCATATGCAATACATACACCAAGTATTTGTCTGGTGGGATGGTGATTCAATAAAATTATCTTTTATTCTTTGTAATGCTCATTTATAAGGTACACAAGATATCCACCATAATTAAATGATTCTTTAAAAACACCCCTATATGATTAGACATGATATTTACCACTTATAAGGATGACCGTTTCATTTTCTTCCCTTCTAAATAAAATACCTCTTCTCAATGTTAGATTAAAAAAAATAACAATATTACACATTATCATAGAGATCTGATCTCTAAAAAGGTATAAGTAAATGTACCTAAGACTCTAACTATTAATATTAAAAAAAATCTTTCAATTAAGGAATTATAGAGGAGGAAGACAAAATTATTCCAAGATTAGAATCACAATCAGTGGATACCATCATGACAACCAGATAAAAAATACACCATTTACTTTATGGAATGTAAAATATCCATCTACCACTTCTTTATGGGATAAAGTATCTCCTATACCACTTTTCTATATATAGATTCTCTCTTGGAATATTAGAGGCCTAAGGGTATCAAATCAAAAATATTTTTCTAAGAATAAGGTAAAAATAGAAAGAATTGAACATATAAAAGTGCTTATAATGTTGATTAATCTATACAAATTGCATAGGACTATAACTAACAACATAATCCAATGGGACACTTCTAGGTCTGATCACCATTCAACCCAACACAGTTATTTGGGACAAATATGATATTTTTTCTTTGGATAATTAAAGCTTCTTTTATAGGGGATATTAAATATTTACACCTCCTAGTGGAAGTAATAAAATAACAATTCTTGATTATCTCTCCCAATGTATATCCTTTACCTCACACCCAAACCCCATGTGTAGCTTCAACATTATAAAATCCAATCAGGAATAAAAAAGAGGTTTCAGACTTAAGCAAAGCGAAAAAAATGCTTTCATAAAAGTAGCAATTTTAAACTCCATGATGTATCTCGAATATTCTCAATCCCATTAGATCCAAAACCATACACAATTTGTTTCTTAGGGTTTAATCATAATATTATTATAAATTCTCTTGCGCTAAATCTAGGATTGACTTATTGTAAACATTTATATTGTCGTGGACCCCCAAATAATAAATGAATGGTGTTTAAAGCTTTTTAAATCAATATATAAATTAGATAAAACTTGTATGATCTTATTTTTATGTAAAAGTGGACCATTAATCCCCTATTCAATGTGCACAAAAGTATTATAATATATTGGATCCACATTCAAAATCTAATTATGGATTGGATATGATAGACACACAAAAAATAAAACCTAAAAATTACAATCATCTAGTTATGTATATAAATTAAATCTTGGTTAATGGATTTATATAAATGTTCATAAGAAAAGTAAAGTTCTAGACCATTACATTTTTATACCACCTAGTTGAAAGGATAAAGATGTCCATTATTTTGTTTGTTAATGTTGAGAATTATTCCTATTGTTAAGGTTTGGCATTGATGTTGTGATTGATGTTAAAGGTTATTGACAAGGTTGTTATCATTTTTGTTATCATTGATGTCTTAGTGTTGCTCAAGTGAGTGTTGTGTTGCAACAAGATAAAGTGTTGAAGGTCTATTGGCATGGTCATGAGGTCATAGGTCTTCATGAGGTTATTATTGTAGTGATTCTAAGAGTATAAGAAATATTTGATATATGTTCTTATGATTGAATGAGTGATGCTAAGGTCAACATGGAAGGTCCTTGTTGTCAAAGTTGTTAAGTTTTTGAGCTTAGTAATGTCTTCTGCAGTTATGTGCATAAGATGCCTAGTCTTGTGCATGAAGAGGAATGGTGGCATGGTGAGATAAGGTTGTATCAGGATTTTTGACATTGTTTGAGCATGTGAGTGAAGTATTGAGAGATTTAAAAGAGGTTTGAGGGTCATTTCAAGGCCTAATGAAGTGTGAAGACTCAAGTGTCGAAAGCAAGGTGGTGAGAGCATGGACTAATGAGGAATGAGGTTTAGTTTCCAAAGAAAGTATGCATAGGTGATATTTTTCATATGTATGATAGGTTGTAATAGGTGTATTAATGAAAATTCAGGTCAAATTTTGAAGGTTAAGGAAAGAAAAAGTGTTTTGAGGTCTCTCAAGTGCACAAAATGAAGGATGTTCAACTCGAGAAGGATTTTATTATGCTCATTAGCTTGTAAAACCTTTGCATGGAAATATAAGATATTGATGATAGATGGTGTAGGTTTCTGTCTCAAAATTATATGAATTATTTTTTGGACTTAAGGGCTATGCTTTATGAATGATGGTTAATAATGAAAATAGGTTTAAACCCTCTTATAACCCTAATAAGGACCCCATGTTGAATATATTATTTAAAAGTACCCAAAATGGTTTGGTATGACTAGGTAAGCTATTAGAGGTTGTATTAAACTCACCCATGAACTTCCATGTGTGATTGAGTTGTCAAGTGTGTGAGTATAACCTACAGGAAAGTATTAATTTATCATAGTTTTGTTGTAGGAGTCAATGTTGACTAAGTGAAAGTATGAAAATGGATGAAGGATGAATCTTGATAATCATGATTAATGCCCATGAAGGTTTATGGATAGGTCTTACCTCTAAAATTTTCTAAACAGGTCAACCAATTTATCCAATCGCTAAAAGGACTAATGATGTAAACAATGAAAAACCTAGGTAACAGTGAAAAGATCATTAAGAATGTGTTATCATGATAGAGTGTTGAAACCAAGTGCATGGAAGTGTTATTTTGGAATAGTGTGTCATATTAATTCTTGGTTTACATATTTAAATTCATGTGTATTGGTGAAAATTAAGATGCCAAAATGGCTTGTCTAACTCAGTGAGATTTGTGTGTGTTGAGGTCAATAAATTGGTCTATAAGACCAATAGTTTCCAATAGACCATATGATGTTCATGTTTTAAGGTGGTTTGGATATGACATGGGTTCATCTAAATACATCATAAGTATTTTAAATTGGTCATATAGGTATTGGAGGTCTGAGTCACCATAACTGGTCTTTTTACAGAAAATAGGCAGTTCTAAGCAAGCAAGTTGCATGAGTGTTTTTGAGTCTCTATGCCCTATGTTGAATATTATAATGCACTTGGTGAATTTTTTTAGGTCTTGGAGGTTCTGTGCATTGAATTATTATCATGGTTATGTGCCTAGTTAATGTGTTATCTTCAATTTTTTAAGATAGACCTCTTTGTATGTGTGAAGGCCTAATGTAAACAATACTAATGGTGTGCTTCAATTGGTGTTTATAGATAAAAAGTGTTATGGACCTAATATGACATAAATGGGGGTATAGTTTAGTGTTATATGAAGTTTTTGTATCTTTTGTGAAGTTTGTAAGTGTTCTAAGGAGTTTAAAGGGTAACATGTTCTAATGAAGGCTTAATTAAATTAGGTCTCCTTAAGGCCTACAAGAGGTTTTGATCTTGGAAGTTGTGTATGACCTAATTTAATGATTGATTGATGTATGCAATGTGTTATAAGACCTATTTTAAGATAATACAAGTGTGTAAGTGTTTATGGATTACCAATAGGTGTGTGAGCTATAGAATTATACAAGAATAAGGCCTAATAGGCCTAATTATCTAGATAGTGGATGTGTGAGTGCAAGCGAAGGAAATATCACTTTTAAGAACTAAAAGAGGTGTTTTAGACCATCAGATAAGTGTATAGAAACTATCATGAATATATAACATGGGTACTATAGATGAATATAAGGTCATATGACCTAGTCTATCTTGAAGAGACCTAATTGAGCAAAGAAACCTACAAGGCAGTTTGAAAGGGATAAAAGAGTGAGAAGAGATAAATAATGTGATCATCATATCTTATATGATCAACACATTGTTTTGAAGGTGATTAAAATTTTTAGGTGGCTGAGTTTGTGTTGAGTCATTTAAGGGGTTGGTGCTTCCTTGCAAGTTGGTACTTGCTAAAGCCCAATTGAGTGAGTGCTTAACTAGTTGGGGTTGGTGATCCATGTGGATTTGTTACTTCACTAAAGTTTCCTTTTTCTCTTATATTTTTTTAGTCTATTTGTAGATATTAGAGGGTTTTCTTCCTCTCAAGGGTTTCCCACATATGTAATGTGTTTCATGTTCTTGTATGGTTGTATATTCGTAGTTAGATGTTCAAGTTTATATGAATGGTTCATGTATGCCTAAGTGGAATTGAATAAATGTTTTGAAGACACTAATTCACCCCCCATCTTAGTGATCGTGCTTCCAATATTTAAAATATCTCATTAAGATGTATATCCACATAATCTTAATAACTCAAAATCAAAAGAATTTTCTTATCCATCTTCCCATAATATTTTTATTAACAACTACAACTGGGCGTAAGGCATTCCATGAGGAATAATATCTCACACTTAATATGATTGAATTGTGCATAGTTAATAATTCATTCAGTGTATATTTTAAATAGGTCCAGTTGAATGTCATAGAAGTAGAAAAATAAACATGTAAATAATAAGTATACCTAATTAATGGACCATGGCCTTGACTACCCATCACTATAAAGTGTGGACTTAGTTTCTGATCAGTTTCATAGATTTTTTCCTTTAACTTCAATTACAACCTTGTATTTCACCTTGACATTGTTATAGATATCAGGGTCTTACTTCAATATATTTTGGGTATCCCTCACTTCATCATACTTGTAAAGATGAAGCACCTCACTATTAGATATGTAGGCTACTTAAAATAATATGATAAATGAAACACCTAGTCTAATGTTACAACTTGTAGTTGTATAAAAAAATATTTAACATAAGAATTTTTTTAGAATAAATCCAAATGGGGATAGTTTATCAGGGCTACTTGAGACACAAACAAGGGATTGAACATAAGGGAGTATGGATCTATTGGATTGGTCCATATTTTAATCAACACACGAGAGAGTTGTATTCACCAGATAAAGATAAATAATTAATATTGTTATGAATAAAATAACTTACACTTTACATTTCACACATTTTTCAAGTATCCTTGAAATAATTTTATCTTGATTTAATGAAGAAAAATGCAACAAAAGAGTCTACTAGGTTTACATACATAAATATAATGAATGATCGAAATGATACCATAACAAAATTTATCAATAAAATCCATAAAAAATCCTAAAATAATATTTCATAATGCCAAATATTGTAATATAATTAACAATTACAAGAAAAACACATACAATGGCTATAGTATAAAGTTATGTTGTAATGTGAACAAATAACAAATCATAACATCTCATTTGTCATATAATATAATCAAAACTAATTTAATTTTTTTTGATAGTTTCCATATGTATAAGATCCATAATCATACATATTTGGATATTTTTTTGGATTTGTTTATTGAGTTTAACCCCACCATGCAGACTGGAGCAACAATGATAAAAATTATCATACAATTTAAACTCATTTCTAATAAGACTATTGTTAAATAACTTACATGATTGTTAGAATAACTTCATCCCCATGAAATATGAATTGATTGTTGACCAAGTAAAGTACCATGTAACATTATCATAGATTGCTTTGCACAAGCTCTACATAAAATGAATTCTAAGTCACAAAAGAGAGAAAATAAAATTTCACTTAAAAAAAGAAATTTATAAAATATATTTCAAAACCATTTCACAAACATTTTATATGCTATCAAATTTATAATTACTCGTAAATACCAATGAGGATTTATAGAATTATTGTTCAAGTTTTTGGGATATACCATGTACAAAAACTATATATCAATAGTCTAGAAGGTTCATAGGGGGTAGATGCAATATTATGGTGGAAAAAAAGGGGATATGAATTGACACAATTTTTTTGAAAATTATAGTATTCGAAATTAGAGAGGATGTTAGATATACTTGGAAAAATAATTTGACAATGATGTACGAATATGAATTGTGTCATTTTGAATGTAGTTTCTAAATATATGTAGTTTTTATCATGCAAATGATAAAAGTGTGTGAAATATATGTATTTATGACAATGGTTGAACCTTTTTGTGAAAAAATAACGAGAATGCATGTCTATAAACATACCTTTTTTGACTAAATGAATGAATTGATGTCTGAACTTTTATATATGTATAGATAAAATGTCAAAGATCAGTTGGGATACTTTTTATTATTTTTTAAATAAATATATTTTTAAAATAATTTTAAAAGTTAAGACAACTATAAAATTAGAACTACAAGTGTAGAAACACAACCTTTTGACATTCACTTCATGAAAATCATTATTGCTTCAAATAATAGCCAATGATGCATAGATTGCTTAGGTATAATTTTTATAAAATTTTGATTAATGGTCAAAAAGCTATAATAATATTTATATTGATATGTATATAATCCAAAATGATGTATGTTATGTAAAAATTAAGTAATAATTATAAAAAATAGTGTAACACTAAAAAATTATATATTCAAAAACTATGATTTCCCCTATACAAACCTATATAATTTATTTTAAATAATAAAATATGTGTGATCAGATGTGTCAACAAAGATTAAAAAAATGAAAATTTCTTAAAAACTAAATGGGTTTCTCCATGGATAGTTTCAAGCTCGGTTCGGACCTCCCAAGCCTTTATCCAAATCAAATTTGGACCTAAAACACATGAGAAAAGATTGAAATGTTGTAAAGGGCATATGCCATTTTAAAAATTGGAAAAATCAACAAATGTTTTTGCCCATTTTGATTCATGTATCAAAATAGGGCATGCATGATTTTATAAAGGGTATATGCCCTTTATTATTGAAAATTTTCTCTTTTTCACCAATGAATTTCACTCATTCATAGCGTATTTTACAAATTTACAATTGGGTTTTAATGTTAAAACTCTATAAATTATTTAAATTCTTCTTTTTCTTTATCTCTATATTATTATAAATTCATCAATTTATACTTTGGATTTGGAATTATTTGCATAAAGATAAATAATGGGGTTGGTTCGTCATCACAAAATATCAATTAAAGAGATAACAAATGAGGAAATTGAAGAGAGAGAGAGAGAGAGAGAGAGAGAGAGAGAGAGAGAGAGAGAGAGAGAGAGAGAGAGAGAGAGAGAGAGAGAGAGAGAGAGAGAGAGAGAGAGAGAGAGAGAGAGAGATCCATCAGAGCTTCTAGGTCAGATGAAGGTACTTCCTCCACACCAAGTAATATTTAAAATGAAATTAACATGCCTAATTCCATGGAATTTAATTTAGATATGTCTTCAAATGATATAAGAGAACACGATCGATCGATATCAAATGATGAAATTAAAAATATAGAATATGTAACTAATGAATTTGTATTAAGTGATGAAACATATAAAGAAACTCAATATAATGAAACATCCATCCATAATGAAACTATTAAGCATGGTGATAATTAGAATTAAGTAATGACCCCAATGCATGTTTCTCATAATGAAGAGGAATTTAATTTTCTTGTATGGCCTAATGTAGATAAGCAACCGTCTACTATCCATGCTTATGGTTGAAGTGGTAACACCATCTAATTTAATATAAAATATAGATCCTACACCCACACCTCTAAGCATAATGAGACAAACACTAAGGAATTTTGTTGAAATGGATGAGAAAATAATAGAACCTATGGAAGATGAAATGTTAAAAAGATCAGTTCAACATTATGCTCAATGTGTATGGGACTATGCATTTGAGATTAAAATCCATACAAAATAATGTCAACTATTTGTTCAATAATAAAAAATGCGAAAAATGTGCCCTATGATTCATAATTTAGGGTTAAGAATATATAATATGGAGATAAGAAATATTACAATAGTAAATAATCTATATAATGATTTTAACGAAATAATCAATAAAAGTCAAAAAAAATAGTAATGTGGAAAGATGAGTAATAATGGAATCTATATTGAGTAAGTCAACATCTAAAGCTCAAATTCTTAGTGAAATGAGTAAATCCTTGAACTTGAATAGAAAAAATATAGTAAATATTGTAAAAATAAGAAGAATGCTTGATGATGCTTCACTCATGAATTGTTGGGTAATTAGTGGTAGAATCTCATGAAAAGATAAGGTATTAGTTGAAGGAGCAAGAAATTTGATTGAAATTTTTTGCACCACAACATAAGGGTCTCATCTAATTTAAAATATGTTGTTAAAAGAAGAAAAAGTTTAGAAAACCATGAGCCACATGAAAAACATTTTTTAGACTCGACTTAAATAGAATTTTATAAAAATTTTATTAATAAATTTAATGGCCAATTGGTAATTAGCCAATGGTAATTTGAGATGTACAAGCCTTTCTATGTTAAAATCAACCAAGCATGCACCACATGTTGTTTTAGGATACATGTTGAATTTTCTACGTATTTTGATGTTTTTCATTATATACATGGTACTTTATGCAGGAATGTATGTTGTCTTCCCTATCTAAGACATCAAGAGAATTAATCCAAAGTCTTTTCTATCAAAGGACTAAGAGATTTTTTTTTCACCTAACAATTTTTAGATGTATCTTATAAAAATTGTGGTGGTTTGTTAAATTTAATGAGATGTATACATGAAGAAATTTCACATGAATTTGAAAAATAACTAGTTGATTACAAGAAGTATAAATATATAAATTATGTGTTAAAATAAGGAAAATATTCATCAAGATGTGAGTTTTTTATGACCAAAGTTTTTTTTAATCTATTTTCATGTTTGAATTCAAGAATAATATTATCTACCAATATGCAAGAGACACGCATAAATCAAAATGGTTAGATAATCAATTCAAGCTATGCAAGTATAACTTCTCATTTGACACTATTGTTTCATTTTTGGAATTTTTTTAGAAATACACACTATAACCATAAAATGAGGTTCAATCCCAATATATAATTCAATTCAAGTTGGAATTTTCATTCATATTACATTCAGACATTCACTTGATAACATAGATGACAACAGAAATATTTTGAAGTAGTACTAATTTTATTTGAGCAGTGACAAATTGCATTCTCAAGAGCTTTTCCAAGTTTGTTTTGAAATATTTTATATAAATATGAATGTAAGTGAAGTCATGTTCGATACACACTACATTTGGCTGGACAATTGTGCAGGATAGTTTAAGAATTCTTGAATGTTTTACTAGTTAAGTAGAATGCATAAGAAGAACAATGTTCTATATTTTTAGAGCTTATTTAAATCTAGGCATGGAAAAGGGGGACATGATGGTGTAGGCACATGTGTAAAAAGAGCCCTTAAAAAAGATTAGGGAAAAGACAAGGATAGTGCTGATTTCATAGATGTTGAAAGTATTGTGACTTGGTGTAACAAAAACATTTGTTATAGACTAGATAAATATTCTCATATGTGAAGATTATTTTGGTTAGTGAAGGAAAAACACAAGTAAATATATGAAGATTGCATTATAGTACCTAGATCAAGGGCTTTCCACTCCATTCAAAGATCAAATTCAAGTTCATAGACTATTTATACTAGGGATATGACATGTTTTGATTTTGCATGATTGAAATTTAATTATAATGAATAAGTCAAAATAATGGGTTGATGAATGATATTGTAGACACATTTTACCTATAGAGATCATCCATTCACTCCAATAATTGACAGATCATGAAATGGTGTCATTAGTTGACTTTGACCACATTTTAGATCTTGTGCAACTAGGTAAAATTTATTCTTAATTTAAACTTACAACCTTAGTTCTATTAGTGATGTCTTTATTTTTTGCTATATGTGCTTATAATTTGATTATATTTTAAATATAAGGCATGTTTTTGTAGTCATTACACCTAATGAAAATGATGTCAGAACATTCTATTACTTGTGTCATTATGTAGGGGCCAAAAATAAATAACCACAAATGTCATGGATGGAGAAGACTTAATTTATCCCACTAGATACATAGTGGTTATAGGAACATGTCTTCATAGGTACTATCATAAAAAATAAAATAATTGTTATTTGAGTACTTTGAAACACATAGGGTGGTGCTTCATTATTCAAATCTGGTTATTGCTATAAGTATTCAAATGATCAAATATCATGGAAAGCCTCACAATATAATTTTATGGAAAGTACGTGAATTTGACCATGAAGCAATTCTTCAAACACTTGAAAATAGAGATGATCTTGAAGGTATTTTAGATTGAATTGGTAAGTTTATCTTGAATTTTAAATTCATATAGTTAACTTATTTGATTTAAATTATTTTAATTTTCAATTATTTTATTGTTATGTGTTTATTTCATTTAATTTTTTAGCTAACAATTTTAATATAAGTTAGTGGCACCAGATGAGCTTCCACCTTCATGTGGTTGGTTCCATGAGTGGAGAAGATTATCTTCTTGAAAAAAAGAGAAGCCAAAAGATAATTCATATTAATGTTATCTACCTCAAGCAAACAAGTTTTCACCTTCTCTCACTTTGTCCTTTCAAGAAAACAAGAAAATAGTCTTATTTAGGCAATAATTATGGTCTATAAATTTAATATTTTGAGTCTTGTCTTGTAGGCCTAATTTTGCCTTCATACTTGATCTAACCCCATGCAATCAACAAACAATTTAAAATACCTTTTTGATGTGTAGTATAGTGATCATACTACCTTAATCAACCTTCATAAGATGTTAGAATCTAGAGAACAAGGTGAAACAATCAATTCTTATCTTCTTTTATCCCTCTAATCACACTCCTATAGGAAACACAAACTTAGTCAATTATTTATTATCCCACAAGATTTCTCTTCAGCTACTAACACTTAGATTATCTCTTAAATGCCTCTTAAACATCCATTTATATGTGTTTGCATAGACGGTTCATTGATTGGGATAAAAATCAGAAGATACACCCCTCACTAACTAACTTTTGGTCCATTCTAAGAGAATTGGATGTGAGAGAAAACTCATTGTCATGTATCACTCACATCAACTTAGATAGAATCCTCCTAGTGTTGCTTAGAGGACTCAATTCAAGTTGGAAAATAATATATAGTGTAGAAAAGTAGGCAAATTCTTAGACCATTAGTAAACACAACATAGTCGAATAATTACAAATCTTCAATAGAGAGTATATGACTTTGGTGAGTTTTTGATATTAAAGAAATTACCAAAGGCAAAAAATATATTCTAAAAAATGTTACGACGTGAATGATAAATACTATCACTAATATGTTCATATTTTGAAAAATTACTTTGGACCTCATAAGGGTTGTCTACTAAACTAATGTATGAATGTGTCGTACATTTCTATTTGTGGTTTCTTTCTCTTTCAAAATAAAAGTTACATTTTTTTCAATCCATCAAATTGCTAGTTATGATAGTGTATTGTAATTATAAATTGTAAAAATCTATCCAATATTATGACCCTTAATTTTTATTATTATTTTTATCTATGAGAACAAAAATATTATAAAATCCAATGAAAATATTGTAAAGGTTTACCATTTATGGCTTCGAAATAATGTAAAATATGCATCATCCAAAATGTTATGTAGATCCAATGATGTTAGATTGTGTACATATTGGTGGAAGTATACAAAATTAAGGAAATCTATATTTCAAACTAAAGTTCCTCTAGTATACACTTTTGACTTTCAAGGTTATTTGACACAAATTAAATATTCTTTTTAAATCTTCAATTTTATGAATATTTTTTCTAGGAGACATTGGACTTGGTAGCTTGCTTGCCAACATATTTGTATAATAATTTACTTTTTCAAAAGATATTTTTTTAATATTTAACTATATGTTATCTTTCATCAATACATGATTGTTCTCAATTTCATATGCCTTAATAAACATTTATGTAGTTGTAAGATTTGTTCTTAGGTGTTATACTTACAAGTACCATTATAGACATGCAAATGAATATAAAAGTCTTCTGCGAAAGCCACATCCCTAGTCATTAGAGCATTTCTAAGAATTGATAACAAACAGAGAAATCAGATAAAATGCTTAGATATATAAGCAGATGGATAAAGTAATAGAAAAAATATGTACAGTAAGAAATCACCAATAATATGATTCTTATTTTCATCCATCTTTATCTCAACTTGGCCATCTTTCAACAAAAAAGACAATGCAATGAAATCATGGAATGTGATAATATGAATTCTTTCAAATATTGTGTTGAAGTTCGAACTGTCAGATTTGAAGAACATGCAGAGGCGTCGACTCAATTGGTGTATGAAGGAGCGACAGGGTTCGCAAGGTTGTGTGGTGTTGTAGAGTGGGCAGGCCGTGCACAAGACGTCTGAGTGAGCTGATCAAACAAATGGGAGTTGCAGTCACTAGCAACTACAACAAATGACAAAAATATCATTTCCATTAAGGTTTGAAGGGTGCCCACAACGTGTTCCAAGGGTATGCCTAGCATGATGCAGAAGTGGAAGTAGATGCGTAGCAGCTAAATATACGCAATTGAGTTATCAAGTGCTCATCTCGTAAAATGGAATAGAAGCTTACCTTTAGAAACATAGAGGGTGAAACACTGGTATCCATTCTACTCCTGCTTTCTCTGGTTGTTGTGTTATTGCTGATATCCTCAAAGGGCAACTGTTTTCTGTTACACCCAGTGACGATTTACGATATGGAGATGGCAATGGCGATGGAGATGGAGATGGAGATGGGCTCTTCAATCCTACGTCTGAGAATCATGGCCTACGATAATTAAATTTTACTGTTACAAGCATTGTGTGGGCTTTACTCGCCCCTGTCGCTCCATGGCACAACACAGAGGCATTTCTTCCTTGCAGAACACCATCAACAAGCTCACAATGCTGTATAAAATTCTTTCCAGACAATCATGCCGCATCATAAAAAAATAAAATGCAACAATAATGTCGGCCATATGAGTTATAATGGGTGTCCCCAATCTGTCATTTTTCTTATTCACCAACATTATCTCCTCCACACTTACTCGTCTCTGTCTCCTCATCTTTGTAATGTGATTTTTGATTACATGCCAGCATTTATTGGCAAGTGGTTGTTTTAGTGAGCATCTAGCGGCGGAACTCACTTCCTCTGCAATCTCATCCCCAATGATAAGGCAGCAGTTAGCGTACCTTTTTGAAGGCAATGAAAAGGTGCCTCCATGGATCTCTTTCCTATAAATAACGGGAGTACGATGTCTGCAACAAACAACTGGGTGTGGAGTTCTTCGACCAAATTATATAACTCCTTTTCATATTTTTAGTTGATGAGGGGTATGCGTAGCATGATGCGTGAATTGTATGCGTGTGCCTTCTTATAAATGCAGGTCTACAATGGTTATAACTTGCACCAACATGTGCTGTTAAAATAAGGTCAATGCCATGTTAACATTTTTGAGGGCATTGTGTAGCCATTATACAAAAACAAACAGCGGGCTTTGAATGGAATATATTATTAATATCTAATATTAATTATAATAGGTTAATAAGACTGTAAAAAAAAAAAAATAGTATGAAAAAAAAAACATAAAATATAAGATATATAAATTAATTTGCTGAGACTTTTTCATGATAGTGTATAATTGCTGAGTAGAATAGTAAGTATTTTTCAACTTTGAAATTGATGTTGAAGAAAAAAGTTTGATGTTGAGATGGTCATATTTTTGATAAATAGAAATACATATATTTGATCCTTATAACAAATAAAATTTTATAAAAAACTTGGGTTTTAATAAATCTTGTCACAAATCTTGTAATACACTAAACACCGTAAAAATATAAAATATACATCTTAGTTAATTGGATTACACTACACTCAGTGTTAGCATCATGACTAAGAACTCATCGAAGTTGACTTGACAATCTTCATCAACATGCATAGAGAGATCACCACAAGATAAATAAATTAATGGTCTAAGAATATATGATAAAAGGAACAAGAAATGCATTTGGTATTTCTTACTTTATGGATTATAGAAACTAGTTGGTTTTTTGGATTAATAAAGGTAAATAAAACAGAGTCACGTTAAAGTAAAGGGTGTTATATAGGCCAAATGTTGTTATGCCATATGTTCATGGCATGAAGCCAATCAACTCTAGTCTCCACAAAAAAAGGGATTCTTGAAAGAAATTACTAGAATATTAAAATCCACTAAGATTTTCATATTATAACAAATAACTTAAACTATATTTATTTGACAAAATTATAATACATTACTAATAATGTCCAAGGGAATGCAATGAAACATAGCAAAATGATCAGTAAAAGTAAATTGATGTCTTTGTGTTGTCAAGGCCCAGTGACCTTGCCATGATTGTCTTAATCTTCGGAGGCATTGAAATGGGTTCAAATAAAGAACCTATTAACCAAAGGACAATATGCAATCATTTTGATGGTTCACTAGAGTGCTCAGGTGATCCATGATGTTGGAAAGTTGATGGTAAGTGCTTGAAAAGGTAAAGAGAAGCCTTACTATTGAAAAAAATATTCATTGGCATAGACATGGCTCGGTCCCTTGGCCCATCAAAACACATAGTAATAAACCCACATAAGGCCATCAACGCTAATGTTACCCAAAAGACACCATCTAAATATTTGGGGAATAAATCTAGATAGGTCATCCCTATTAGCATGGCTTGCACACATCAAGCAGATAATGTCCCAAATTAACCAATAGAACATCAGTGATAGTGTCTTAGATAGAGTCTTAGTAAATGTAGGCACACAGTAGATTTGTTATGGCAAGAAGATAAGTAATGGAGTATACAAACCCGAGGTAGTAAGCATTATGATTTATTATATAAACTTCTAAATCATGACTTGGATTTCCATTTTCACCTTTCCCCATTTTAATGATATGTAGTTCCATAGCAGAAGCCCTGAAATGCCACGCATGAACCCTCCACCATGAGCTTACACTTCATATCCAAAAAATCCATGTCTTCACAACATTGTCACCCTCAGATTGATCCCTCCTAAAGCAAATAGATCTCAATTTAATGACCTTCCACTTCTCAAACCCCACCCCGACAGGAAAAATAAACCCCTGTGAAGCCTGGGAACAATTCTTCTAAGATAACAAAAACCTAAAAAATAGTGAAGGAATAAATATTCAAAAAATAAATGCAACTGCAAATATGTGAGTTTGACATATTACGTATCAGGACAACAGAGTTATCTCTAAGATTCCTCTTCTAGATCTCAAAATACTGCTTGAACGCTTGTGAAAGAAATGGAGCCTACACGTATTCTTGAAACAAAGACTTAACCAATGCACTATATGTTGAAATGGATGTGGAGTATTTGCACAGCCTGGCATAGAAGACCTCAAGCCATTGGATATACTTTTTAGTGATCGAGAGCAAAAGAGAAGTTTTCTATTATGAAGCTTCAAACCTTCTTTAAAAATTGACTTTCAGTGTAAGAGTCTACCATAATTAATGCCCTTTACAAGGAGTGGTGTGGAGTAAGCAGAATGCGTAGTGCCTCCTCCAACCAACCCTCTCTACATAATTTTGGGAGATTGGTAATGAGGTTAGAAATGGATATATGCTATTACGATCTTCTTTTGAATCTAAAATGGTTGGTTCAACCATTACCACCACTCCCCACCTATGCTCGCCATTTTTGCTTGTGTGCTTACTTTATCTACTCTGTAAAAATACTTATGCAGAAGCTTTGGCATAGACATAGAAGGCTCTAGATCTCTTCGAAATATATTCCTCGGATACAAACACCTGAAAAAATTCAATGCCATCCATGCAATGCATGTATAACAAAAGTAAAATTTGTAGAATTTCGAGACTCGACTTGATTGGTGGCAGACTAGCAGGCAAGACTCTCAACACCTTTAAAGTTTGCTTCCCATTACCCATGTGAAATGTAATATATCAAAATTTTCTACCCCTATTTTCAAGGTGAAACCTTAGCCAATATTTTGAGAGCAATAAAGGATTTAAGAGAAATTAGCTCGTGCAAAAATACTTAATGGTGGCGATATTAATTACTTTTTATAGCATATGATATAAATTTACGTGAGACAAGAAAAACTATCCTTTATTAAAAAATCATCACACTTACATGATTATTCCTAGAATTTAGTTAATCACATAGAAAACACTTTTAAAAATATCATGATCCTTGTCATCTAGAATTTAGTTAATCACTTAGAAAACACCTTTAAAAATATCATGATCTTTGTCATTTTTTATGTTGTATATACTAAACTTAGATTGTATTATCTTGTTGCACTCATTTTTTTCTAGTTTTGAACTAGAAATGAGCCTTATTCTATCTGTAATGGTTGGTTCACCTTATGCACAAGTTTTTGCACTATAAAAATCTATTACAATTCATACAAGGATTCTAAAAACAACTTCATCAATTTGGGTATGCAATGACAAAGTCAAATACACCTTGAGATCTTAAGCGCACTCACATTTCAATGAGGATTGGGACATGCACATCCCAATCCAAGCTATTCAAAGAAAAATAAATCTCCAAGGGTCTTACCATTTATAATCAACATTTTCTACAGCCAAAAAATACAATGGTTCACATACTCAATTAGGTGTATTCCTTCTTTGGTATTAGATCTATATTTTTTGTTGTTTTTACTTCTTGATTTTTATTTTAATTAAGGATTGATTTATTCATGTTTCATTGTAAGCCCGTGTGAAGCATAATTTAGCGTTGTGGCCTACATTCAAGACATAACTTCATAGTTAAGTTCAAGTACACACTTTTCTTTTTAATCTATTACTTTCACTTTGTTACATTACTAGAATAAAAAGGTGGCAAATGTAGGCACATTAATTAATATTTAAACTAAAATAATACACTTGCGATCACCCTTTTTACACATTTAGCTCATGCATTATTCCACAACCTTTTGACCATTTTTATTCATTTTCCATGCAATTGACCCATTCCTATTAGTAAACTAATGATATCATAATTATTATATTCCTCATGAAATCTAACTCAGGGTTATCTACAGACAATTCCATATTCTCATATCAACAAATTTAAAGCAACAAAAAAAAACCAAAATTTTAAGCATCACTTCATTTAGAGTACATAATGGAGTAATGAATAAGGTATACTACACAAAACTTGATTTTGCATAGCATACCACAATCCCCATAACTAAATTTACATACATTCAACCTTTAATTAGGTTAATTACCCCTACAAGATCATTACCCTAAGAAATTTACATGTAATTCAGGGAGTATCGATATGTGATCTATAATGATAAGCTCTAAATTGTATGGAGGAAAAAAACATACCAATAAGACCACCTAGGTGTCCTTATCTTATTTAATATAATCACATATATATAATTTTGGGTATAGATCAGGGTAGCTCATTCGCCCAATCTTCGTACTTGGGATGCTTAGATTAATAAGGATATGTTAAACAACCAGAAATTATTTGTTAATCTTAAATTTGGGAGTTGAGACACTCTTTAATAAGATATGAATTATAATATAAAATTAGCATTGCTCTATTTGACTAAATCAATAATGTTCATTAATCAATTTAGCAAATGAGAATTATACCTATAAATTCCCTAAAATTATAACAGGAATTTAATTAATTTTGGGTAAGTAGAGGGCCATTTATAGTACTATCCCTATTTAGATCATTATACCATGATTTATAAGTTTTTAGGGGTCATTTTACTATGTTCTCCCACTTATCATTTTACACAAACTAATTCACTGCTATAATTTAATTAAGTTATTAGGATTCTTGTCAAGGATCAATGTCTTCACACAAGTTAACATCATTCTGTTGACTAATACTACTTAACTCATTCTCAAAGTAACATTTTACCATCTTTCATGTAATTATTTAGAGTTTAAATCTATAAAGTATTATCTACTTGTCACTTGATTGGTATTATAAGAACTAGTTATAGTGTAGGATTAAATTTAAACCAATAATAAAAGACATAACTTAATCTTAATCCATATGATTATAAATATTTTATTTTATTAATTAGTTTCACTATTGTTCATTTTACCAACATCAAAACCACTTATACTAATAATATTTTCTATTTCTTTATCATATCCAACTCATAATACTAGATAGGCTTTTTCCACTTTTTATGTCAAAGCATGCTTGCACAAAACTAACTTCTAGTGAACCACTTACAACTATTTTTATTTCTTGTCATAATGTTCAAATATTTTAATTATTTAATTAATTTAATTCAAGGATAACAATATTTATGACTATTTTATTAATAAAATTAATTAATCCTTTGAAGTAACTATAACTTCCAAAATGGAAAACAACCTTCTCAAATTCGACTTGAGTCATATTGACATCATGAAATCACTTTATCACTATTATTTATTTATGGAAAACAAACTAAAATAATTATGAATAAATATTAATAATAAACAAAACTTTATTCAATTAATAATTAATTTACTCCCTTAAATAGGTCTTATGAAATATTCAATCAAACATAGTTTCCAATACAACACTACACTCCCACTTTGCATAAGATAAGATAAATTTAGCTCAGAAAAGGATACTTTATTGTTGTAACCTGAATCATTTCCATTTATTTAATTGATTATAAATATAATAAATAATAAATCAATTCCAAATTATAATTTAAATGAAAAAAAATCAGCAATTAGAATGAAATAGCTATGATGTTATCACTGCCTATTCATTTTGCCAATAATTGAGATCGAGAAATTTTAGTGATGCAACTTAAATTCTCTAACTTATTTTTATATCAACATCTAATTTTAAGTTTATTATACTTTATTTTAGGATTCCAAGGAAAGGTCAAAATAACATATCATTTTAGAGAGAACATAGTCTCAACTCAAACTTGTACTTTGCTAATGACAATATTTCACATGTCACAAAATGAATTTAAGTGCAAGTGTATAAAACTCATGCAAAGTGATTCTTTAAACATAAAATGAACCTATTATTGTGCCCATGACCATGCTTGTATATCAGTATAAAAATAGTTTGAATTCTCATGTTTCTAACACTTTAAAATTATCTTAACTTAATGCATTTTAATGTTAAAGTACAGTAGTTTATAATTTACACAAAGTTTATGGTTTCAAGTAATTATGAACACAATCTTGATTCCCAAAAAATAATTAAAACCTATAACTATAATATAATATTTGATAAAATATAAAATCAACTTATATGCAATCTTATTAGCATTTTTTACCTCCTACACAACTAATCATGAGTTTATCAATTTAATCAATGAACTCTCAACATTAGAATGACAGTATTTAAATATAGATTTTAACTTAAACTAATAATCTATTTAACTTTTCTATTCATTTGAAGCATAAAAACTATACCAGTCAATACTATAATGGAATGGAAGTAATTAAATAATTAATTGAGTTCATGTAACATTAGTTTAGTATAATCATCTACTTTCATTCTTAAACAAAATAATGTTTTTGCATTTATAAAACATACTATAGTAACATAATACAATGAATCATCTGTAAGATCAAACAAATAATTGGTTGAACCATTACCAAGAGAGCCTCTCCTCACCAACCATCCCTCCCCAACCTATCTTATGACTGCCCCAAATAGGTGGTCCTTCCACCCCCAACATTAAGCAAGGAAGCAAAGTCCAAATTTTGGATCTTACAAGATGAGGATATGAGCACTAAGGAATATAAAATCCATTAACAAAAATTGTAGCAATTACTCGACATTTAATAAATTCAACACAAGCTAAATTTTTTTAATTAAAATACAATCATCAACAATCATACAAATATTTGTAACTTTAATCTTTCTTTGAAAGTTTATCGGCATTGATTACATACTAAACTGAACCTAATAAGCCTTCATCATTTATTTCATTGACATAACATAATCTAACAACCATAGTGAGATAAAAATCATTACCTATAGACATGATGTAAAATTCAACATTCATATTTAAATGGTATTCATACCAACTAAATACATCACCAAAGAATTCAATAACTCACTCCTTCACCATATAACTAGGTACAATTATTTAATCACCCATAACAATTGTGTAAATTGATGAAATCACTATAATTGGCCTTCATATAATAAAATTAATTGTTAAAAGAAATTGTAGGTAGATGATAATACCTAGGATCTAAATGTCTTGGTCAAAGTTTCAATATCATAGATCCATTAATGTGATAACTCATATTACCAAATTAAATTTATATATGAAAAAAAATACCAACAAAGCAAGCCAAATTTACCCAAAATGATACCATAATAGGCTAGGGTTTTAATACAAAATATAGCTATTCAACCTAGCCATTTTATTAGGCAAAATAAATAAAATTAATAGAAGGTCATGATTAGATAACAAAAATAAAACGCAACAAATTAATGCACAAATTTTACCCAAAATGGTCATAATACTAAAACTCCAATTCGAAATCTAAAATGTCATATGTAATTAGCAATATAAAACCTAGTAAATTTATATTACCATGCCTCTAAAAAAATAGTTATAGTAATAAATTCCTCATTTTGGAAACCTAAAACATCTTCCTCAATATTAATGCCAAAACAACCAAGCAAAAATATAGGTAATAAAATATATAATCTACCCATATTCCTAGCAAGGAGTTATATCAAAACATAGAGTTTTCAATGCAAGGGTTTAAACCTAGAATTTTAAAATTACATGGTAACCCAAAATAAATATAATTTATATGCCAACAATAAGATTTTACATTGATTTTAATCAATTTGGGGTGTTTTCAAGTTTATAAGGAAGTCTTATGACTTCCTCATGAACCTACAAATAATTTATTTTGTTTGAAAACAAAAAAACACAAAATAGAATTCATTTTCTTTTTCAAAATTTAAAACAACATGTACTTACAAACCAATTTGCCTTCCAAGAAAGGGATGAAGTTTATTGATCACTTCCACAAGAGATTGTTTGTTTTGCACCATGCTTAGCCTCCATTTCTACCCAAACCACAATCTACTCTATATTCCCTCCTCTCTCCTAGTAGGTTTTTCAATCACATCTACTATATTTCCCCATTATTCATCTCTCCTAGGGTTTCTTAACTCCCCTGCATTTTCTCCTACGTCTCTCTCCTCAACTACCCTCAGTAGAACAAAAAAATAATTTTATGGACAAAAATCCAAATCTCCCAAAAAGCGCCAATCTAAAGTAATGAAATAATTTATTCCATCAACAATTTTTTTTTTAATAATAACTTTTATTTTGGAGTTAAATTGTCCATGCCCCTTTCCCCCTCCCACTCCCCATTAAATAGATTATAATTACAAAATCAAATCTTTAGCAAAGCATTTAATTAGGTCTACATACCTATGAATTAAACAATATAAACATGATCAAATAACACCACCAAGGGATATTGAAGATAATAATAAATAATAATAAAATAATAACCCTACATGATAAAAAATCACCAAAAAGGTTACATAAATTATTAATAAAGGGAAACAAGTAGGCGGGTTCACACAAAATCAAGAATGAGTAAAGTGATAAAAATCAAAAATAGAAAAATAATAAAACATGAAAATAAGTGATTAAATAATCAAAATTGTTAGATTGTTTCTTATTAATATCTTATGCATTATATCCCTTTTAATTATGCTAGTGTTACCCGACTACTAACCGCCTCAACCCATCATTGTCCCGACTATTAGAATCCATCACTAACCTAGCTCATTTACATGTACTTGTAGCCACAAATGAGCATCAACATCACCTAAATGATATAAAGTAGCATAATAATATGACTAAACCAAATAGTACAGAGTTCAATAACTAATTAAAATTAATATTGCAAAAAAGATAACCAAATAAACTTGTTATAACATAACTATAAATGTAAGTATTAATTAAACATGATCTTAATTAGATTATAACGTAACTAGTGTAGTACCACCAAAATAATAGTTATATAAGTATAGCTAAAAATATAAAAATATGCTAAAAAATATATAATAGTCTATTAAATGGGTATGTAAGCTGGGTCATTACATCCTCCTCCCCTTAATGAGGAGTCATCCCGATGATATATCAAAATAACCAAGGATAGTTCTATCTAAACATCTATGCATCTTCCTAAGTCACACGCTTTGTACTCAGTGAGTCCCATTGTATTAGGATTTATTGAATTTATTTATTTTTTAGCTTAATGTTACGATAGCCTAGGATTTTCACTAGGTTTAGCTGCATCTTTTCCACTTTCATAACTTACAATTTTTTACAGTCATATATGAGATAGATCAAATACATATTTTATTAAAAAGGCAATATGAAACACATCATGAATTATTGACATAGAAAGAGGTAAATTTAACTAGTAGAAAATAGGACTAATCTTATAGTCATATAAAACATAAAATTTGGTAACTTGAAACCCAACCCATAGTTCCTTCTTACTTACTCTCATGACCCTCATAGGCACCTTTTTTTCAATTCCTAGTCATTTGTAGGGTTTCTAAACATCATCCCAGCTTAGCTGGGACCCTTTTTCTATGATTATTCCATCCCCTCAAGTCCCATAGCCTCAAAACAATAGCACCCAACTTGGACTATAGTGTTAGACCCTAGGATGTCAACTTTTTAGTGCTCTTGTCTAATCACATTTTGAGCCTAGATTATCATTTTTTTTTAATTCCTCCTCTTTATTGTGTCAGCCTAGCATAATTGCATTTAACCCATAACTAATAGATCCCTATATAAGCCCATTTAAATATCATTTGGAAAGAGTTAACAAATATCACTAAGCAAGCAAAAGGACAAGCAAGACTATTCAAGTAATATTCCCTATTCTTAGCATACAACTAGCCAATAAACTTACAAGCTCATTCATATCCTTACACCACTCCTTAGCTAGCTCAAGCATATCTAGTTTTACCATTTCTTGCATTCTCATATTAAAATTGCACTAAGCACTTTCAAAGGGACAACTACATATGGTTTGATCCTTATTTGGAGTATTGGCATGTAGACAGTGTGCCTACACATAGGATGCGAAGCATGTCTAGTGTATCTTATGCACACTAACCCCTCACTTTTTTCAAAGTCCTATTCAAGCTTATTGTAGACTTAATATCAAAGATAAATCTACTCAACAAGGAGCTTCATTGAGAATTAAGCTTACAAATTTCACAAGAAGGGTCATACAAGAGTGGTAGATAAAACCCAAAAAGCTCGGACATCTACAACCAGTTTAGACAATAGCAAGGGAATATGACTATAGCATAAGACCCCAAAGTGTCATGTTTTTAGTGCTCCTATCCTTTCACTGAATGAAATCCATATCTAGATTCCTGATACTATCCCAGTCCTACATAGTCAATACTAACCTTTGTCTTAGATGAATCAACATAGTTATAAGCTAAGTATATTTATCTCTATTCACTTGATATTTTTTGAAAGTCAATCAGAATTAAAAAATCCATAGGTTAATTATGGCATAACTATTGATTGATCTACTTAACTCAAAATTTTAACAAAATAAGAATAAAAACCCCAATTATTCCCAAAAAGGTAAAATCATCTGGTGAGCCCGACTGACTTTGTTTGCACATAAAAACCCTAGAAATCTTAGGGTAAATTTTTTTACTAAATTTTCATCTATTTTTTCTATTTTTTTACCTATATAGTAAAATCAGAAATTAGCAATAAATTTTAAAATTTCATAGTAATTTTAAAATATTTTTCTTTCAAACCATTTTTGTCCACACTAGGTCCCAGTAATTTTATAGTAATTTTTCAATCATTTTTTGAATATTTACTAGCATATTTAAATACAAAAATCCATTCAAAACTTGAAACTTCATAGTAATTTATCAAAATATTTAATTTTCCAAACCTTAGTTGCATAATATTAAATTACTAATTTTCCCATAAATTTATGATTTTTGACTATCATATCTAACTTTAAAATCCACTTTTAATTTCATAGTAATTTGTTAAAAATATCATCTTTCCAACCCTGGTTGCATACACTAGGTCCTATTACCTTTATAGTATCACCTTACATCTATAATTAGATTGCACAACATGAATCTTAGTTATTTAAAAAAAAAATCTTACATTTATTGCAAATAATAAAGAGACCATCATTGGTCCTAACATGTACATGAATGATGAAGTTTACCATATGTTAATACAAAGCTTTATTCTTTGCATTTCATGCTTGTTTTTTATAATAAGGAATGATATTACAAAATTTATTGCTAAAAAATCACAAAATTTGAATATTCCTTGTGTATACTCTCTATCACGTATATGGAAAGATTTTCAAGTTTATCATGCTATACATGTTAGAAATGTTATGAGTCATGTCATAATTTTATATACATTTGTGCACAAATACATGTTCTCTAACCCTTGCTTTCTATCTCTCATATGGAAATATTTTCAAGTCTATCATGCTAAACATGTTAGAAATTCTATGATTCATGTCAAAAATTTCTATACATTCATGCAAAAATACATGTTCTCTATCCCTTGCTTGTTATCTCACTTGTGGAATATTTTTTATAAACATATTATTGTACAAATTACCACTCAAACTTTATGTATTTTACTCCACATTCATGCTTTTTGCGTACATGCATATAACTCATTGGCTACTTTTGAGTATCTTCCTATCACTACTAGACACAATAAAACATTAGCGGTTATATATATCCCTCCTCCCTTCAATCTTGGTACATCTAGCTCTTATCCTACACCTATTACTAGTTATATGCCTATAGTAGATCTTGTAGTCCATGCTATCACCCAATTTTACAAAGATGGGTACATTGATTTCACCCATCACTATAGCTTTATAACTCAATTTAGTACCCCTTAAAATATGGTTTCTATTATTATGCTTCTTTAATTATTGGATTTTTACAAATATGTGTTTTATGCATCCCTTCACAATACTAGAATTCTCATTTTAGCTGAACCATCTTATGTTGCATCTATCCTCAACACAATGCAATAGATTGAAGAGCATATTTAGCTTGAGAAAGAGGATTTATCCCCAAAACACATCATTGAAAAAAATCTACCTCTATATATTCAATTGAGAATTAATGAAATGGGTGTAAAAAGAGTGTTAGTTGATAAGGTTTAGGACTCAACATTTGCAACATTTCTTTTCTTAAACACTTAATATACATATTTAAGATATAGACCACTCTGACATGAACATCAAAGGTTTTCATAACATTCAACTAGAATTCATGGGTCAATTAACACTCCATCTTACCTTAGAGCCTAAGACACTACCAACTACTTCCCAAGTCCTGCCAAATGACCTCAACTATAATTTAATACTTGGTCAGCCACAGATTCATGATACACATGTAATAATTTATACACTCCATGTTTATTCAAAATTTATTCATAAAGGCTACGTATACACATAACTAATAGACAAAAAACCATTTAAATACAACTAGGTCATGAAACTCCACAGAATTATATTCTGGACTTCAATCTTGGCCACTTACCTACACAACCCATTATTCACAATGTACCCTTAAACCATTCAACCATTAACAAAATCCAAGTTCTGTAACACCACAAACAACAAATCACAAGTTTAAATTTACTTTTACACTTAAATGTATTAATAAAATGGAATATCATGGCAAAGGTTTGGGAAAGCATGAACAAGGAATCATCAAACCTGTTGAGGCATCTACACAACATGAAACATAAGGGCTAGGATATCAGGTTATCTATATTTGTAATAAGCCTTATTATACCACTTCAAAACACATAAAGTTTTATCCAAACACTACACCAGTAGACCACACCATTAATCACACTTAAGTATTATCATTGATCTATCATGATCTCATTGATGACATAGCCTCACCAGACATGTTCACATTACATGAATTCTCCAATGATGAATCCCTCCTATAGTTTTTCATATCATATGATGAATTTAAATCTTGATATCATAAAAATAGATTTAATCATCACACAAATGCTCATGCATACTTCAGGGAAATCCTAGATTCTCCCCAAGACATACTAGTTGATTTAGATGATACTATTCTTACCACTCCTTATGCACTCAATCATTCCACATTACTTAATAAAGAAATAATTAATTTCAATTTTTGGAAATGACCAGGATCCCCACATTGTCCTATTAGCTGATGCCCTACGAAAGGAAGAAGATATAGATATTTAGTAAGATTTAATAGATTTCCTAGAACTCTTTGTTTGGTCTTACTCATATATGCTAGAAATTGATACATCTCTAATAGTCCATTGAATTCCCTTGTACCTAGATGCTAAACTAGTTAAACTAGTATATTTACAAAATGCACCCTAAGGTGGATCTCTTAGTCAAAGATGAGATCTAATGTGGCTTATATGTTGGCTTAATTCAACTAATAACACACCCTAAATAGATTTCTAACATAATCCCTATAGTAAAACCTAATGGGAAAATTTTATGTTGTTCTAATTCTTGAGATTTAAATAAATCATGCCCAGAAGAAGATTTCCTATTGCCTAATATCAACATGATTGTTGATTCCATAGCCAAGTATGAAATGTTATCATTTATGGATGGCTTCCCTAGATACAACCAAAACAACATCACTGAAGAAGATCAAGAAAAAACATCTTTTACAACACCTTGGGGTAATTTTTTTTATGTTTTCATGCCTTTCAGATTAAAAATTTCTAGATCCACATATCAATGTACCATGACACATATCTTTCATGATTTGATTCACCATACTCTCAAAGATTATATCAATGATATATTGGTTAAATCAAAATAATGACAACATCATGCTATTAATTTATGAATGATATTTCAAATACTCAGGCAATACAATTTTAAAATCAACCTAAAGAAATGTGTGTTTAGAATTACATCAAGAAAACTCTTGAGCTTCATTATTTCTTAGCATGGCATAGAGGTTGACCTTAATAAAGTCAAATCAATTATCAATATGCTACCTCCCAAAAACTTAAAATAAATTTGACCCCTAAAAGGCAAGATCCAATCAATCCATCATTTTTTATCTCAACTTGCTGATAAAACTCAGGCATTTACGTGATTATTAAAGAAAGATACAATGTCTAGGATCAAGCTTGTCAAGACAACTTCGATACAATCAAACAATATCTTCTTAATCTAACTATTTTAGTACCACATATCCCTGATAAGCTTTTCCTACTATATATCTCAATAACAAATAATGCATTAGGAGAACTCTTAGCACAACATGATGATCAACATACTAAATGAGTAGTTTACTACATTAGTCACACACTGATTGATTATGAGAAAAATTATTTCGTAATTGAAATATTATGTTGAGCTTTAGTTTTCACACATATAAACTTTGACATTACATGGTCAATAATGAGACTTAGGTTATCACAAAAGCATACCCCTTGATGTTCCTCATGGCAAAAACACAAATTTTTGGTCACATAACAAAATGGGATATGTTATTAACATAATTTTACTTAAAGATAGTTCTCTAGAAATCAATAAAGGACAAAATCATTGTAGACCATTTGAAAGTAACATCACTCTTAGATACCAACCCTCTTAGTGCCACATTTAGAGATGATTTTACTGCCTATTCTACTAATTTGGATACCTAGACCATGTTATTTGATGGCTCTTGATGCGCATATGGTGTAGGAGTAGGCATTGTTTTTATTGATCCTTTTAGTCACAGAGTTCCTATAGCATACTGATTAAGTTTTTCCTGCACCAAAAACACCATAGAATATGAAGCACTTATCTTAGTTCTATTTGCTACATAGTCCCTCCAAATCAAATCTATTCAAATCTTTGATGATTCCCAAATTGTGATCAACCAAGTCAATGATTTTTATTAGACAAAGGAAGAACATATTATCCCATATCGTAATATGGTATAACATTTATCATCATAATTTGATTAATTTTCCATGTAAATTATACAAAAAATGACAACTAACATGTAGATGCAATGGTAAGTACCGCATCTTTGATTCCTATCAACATCAATGATGATCAACCTATCTTCATAATTAAATGATTATAATCACCATCAATATCCTATGTAGATCTGATTTCACTATCTATCTTATCCACTACACATACTTCCACCACTCCAGAATGGTTCTCTGACATCTATAACTTCCAAAACAAATCTATTACACTAGACACTTTCTCACAAAATGACAAGCATAAGCTACACAAATGAGCATTCCATTATGTAATAATTGGTAGGTACCTTCTCAAATGATCATTTGACATATAATTACTTAGATTCTTGACTTTAGTATAAACCAAAATTGCCCTTACATAGATACAAGATAGTGAGTGTGGTGGTCAATCTAGTGGAAAGGCCATGTACTATAAATTACTTTGATAAGTCTACTACTAGCCCACCAAGGAAAAATAATGTTTACAATATGTAAAGTTATGTGATAAATGTCAATTACATAGTAACCTACAACATACACCTTCACAATAATTACAACCTATCATCTCTCCATGGTCATTTATGTTATGGGGATTTGATCTTATTGGAAAGATTAAACCTAAATCCATTGGTAGGCACAAGTTCATCATCATCACTACATAATACTTTACCAAGTGGGTAGAAGCTGTTCCACCTCAAACTACTATGGGGGAGGACCTTTGTAGTTTCCTCATGACCCTCATTATTTCATGCTTTAGCCTACCTCCAACGATCATATCTGATAATGGAACATCATTCAAGTAAAAAATTGTCAAGAACAAATTAAAAGATTAAACACACATTCTCCAATCCATACTACCCATAGGTAAATGGTCAAGCAGAGGCCACAAATAAAACCATCAACAACATTTTGATTAGAATAGTTACCAAGTTTGGTGATAATTGGCACAACAAACTAGTATTTGCTTTATGGGCTTATTGTAAAAGTATTCATACACCCATAAGAACCACTCCTTATTCACTCATTTATGGCACATAAGTAGTTTTACCATTGGAATTAGAAATCCCATCTCCTTGTTCTTCCCTTAACAATATTTTTACTAATGTCTAGTTTCATGAAAATTGTTTACACCATCTCAAGCAATTAGATAATACATGTATTCAAGTACTATAATATCTCAAAATCTACCAGCAATATTTACAATGATCTTACAATGAATAAGTTCACACCAGAGGATTCAAAGTTAATGATCTCATTCTTAAATAAAATCTTCGCAATGTCAATGTCAAAGAAGAAACCAAAGAAAAATTCAAACTAAATTGGCTAGGTGCATATATCATTACCAAAAATATTATCCCTAGAGTGTATCATCTATCTTCACATGAACGAAAGAAACTCAAAAATCCAATTTATATTATGCATTTATGCAAATTTCATGTAAAATATGTCATGTCACACATTTTTCTTACACATTATATATTATGATTGATTGCACATAGTTCCTTTTCAAATACTTTTACATAGATTTTATTTCTTGATTGTACATAGCTCAAAAAACATTAAAAAATCCCAAAACAATATAAAATTTCAAACTACAAAAACATTAAAATAAATCAAAAAACACCAAAAACATTTCAATTGTATGCATTATCCATGCCTTACATTGCTACTATTATGATAGAATTACATTTGTTCTTTTATTCTTATTGTTTGTTGATTTATCTACATTACATTGCCTAACTTGATATTCTTTGAGTGTGTACAATGATATCCAAATATTTGATTACTTCACTCTACCCATTGAGGGGGCATCCTAATTTTACATTCGAGACATACTTTGATATATTTACCCATTGGGGGTATATTCTACATGACTACACAATCCAAGTTATGCCATTCCTACACCACACACTCTATTTATCATGATGATGTACATTATTTACTAGCTTACACAAATTACTCTATCGACATTCCACTAATATATAACACTTATGTATATCTCAACATATACCTAGTCTTGTACTAACATGTCTTACATACATTAACATTATTTCTTTGATTAGTTAGATCATGATTGTATTTCTAGTTCTTACATACTTTCTTTTCTTTCTTAACATTATCTTGGTGTGATTGCATTTTCTTATTCCTATTTTTCTCTTGTATGTGCCTTAGGACATTTCCCAATGTCCTTCGCTTCTATTCATGTGTGTGCTTTTGGACATTTGCTAATGTCTTTTATTTGTAATATTTTATGTACTTGTTTTAATTATATGTGTATGAAACATTTGAACATGCCTTGTATGCTTGATTTATATATTGAGTGACATGTGCCCATGTACCTTATTTTCTTGGCCCCTTAGCCATATTTTACATTCTTCTTGATTCTTGCCTTGTGTGCTTGTTGCTTGATTGATTTCTGATTATTTACAACGCCATGATCCGAATCATGCATTATCTTGCTTTCTTGGATGCCATGATGGACATCATACTCCATCCCTCCACGATAACTAATAACTAGTAACTAGCCAATATTCTCATTTCAATTCCAATTTAGTACATTACATTACATTACACTGTTATATCTATCTAGGCATACCCTTATTGATCTAATAATATCTCAATACAAACCATGTTATATCTTAATATATCTTGTCAATTATCATTTTTATATCATGAATATTTGTATCATAACACACTTGCAAGGATTTTTATTTTGAGGATAGTCATTTTAGGGTATTCATTCCTACCCTCAGAAGAGGGGGAAACAAACAAGGGTTTTATCATAGAGATTATAACTCCTTACAATAAGAAATCAAGCATCTAAAATAGCTCATAATAATAATCAAAGGTCAAACTAGGTAGAATGGATCACAAAAATAATGATGATTTTATCATAGTTTTTAGTTTTATCAAAGGAAAATAGCATCAAACATGGACAACAACATTAGACACCAAGGTGTCCTATTTTTGGAGATCCTATCCAAATAGTAGAAAAATCAAACTTTCTAAAAGTAGGTAGAAAATTAGGTTCAACTACAATTTTACACATTCAAACCAATTCAAAATCCATAGTTTTCAATACACTTTTGATTAAAGAATATAGATATAGGTGACATCATGCACGGCATGATGGATCTCACTTCCAATTTTAGACGCAGTAGTTGGTATAACTTTTGGATCAGAATCCATGTTTCAAACCCCAGTGATTGGGGGTAATGTTCACAGCACATTTGTTTTCTTTTCTTTTCAATTTCAGCATTACCTAGGCATTCTCAGTAGTTGCATGCCTTATTCCATCTATAGGTTCTTGGCATCATTTCATAGTGTCTTTCATACAAGCCTAATCTCCACATTATTGATTTCTCGAGTTCCTGAGTGGCTTCTATATAAGCCTAGTTTCTAGTTTCAGAGTGGATTTCATATAAGCCTAATCTCCATATTTCAAAGTGGCCAACAATAGCCTAATTTCCAACATATATTCAAATATCCATGCCAACATTGTCATATTACATAACATTAATGGGCTTGAGGGGCCATCTCATTTGACACACATTTCATATCAATATCAATAGATAGCTTCACTCCATGGGGTAATGATGGAGCCAAAGGATTAGCTAGTCTTTGTATTTTTGAGCCACCTATTCAGAGGGATTGGACACACTATCCAGACATCAATTATAACATGTATGATCATATAGCTTTACTTAGTAGGTGATGATGGAGCTAAAGGGCCAACCCTTGCATTTTTGAGCCACTCCTAGGGAATTGAGCACTCAGCTCCATTCACAACATTAATCTTGGTAAAACATTACTCAACATTGATTAACATCTCAACAAATTCATAATTCGCATCATGATCTCTTTATGCACACCCAACATCAAAACAACTTTATGAGCTTCACCCTTATATGTAAGTTTAGGTACGCTTTCTATTTTTCCTTTATCCTAAAATTTTACTTTGTTGCATCAATAGAATAAATGGTGGGGGGGGGAAATTTAGTCATATAAAATGCAAAAAAAATTAACTTGAGTGTGGCTAATGACACCCAACCCTTAGTTCCCTCTTACTCTCTCCCATGACCCTCATAGACACCTTTTCACTGATTCCTAGTCTTTCATAGGCTTTCAAGACCTCATTACAGCTTAGCTAGGACCCTTTTTCCATGCTTATTCCATCCCCCTATGTACCATACCCTCAAAAAAATAGCACCCAACTAAGACTATGGCACTGGACCCTAAGTTGTCCCCTTTTTGGAACTTCTATCCAATCACATTTTGAGCCAAGATTACCATTTACCCTAATTCCTCCTCTTCATTTTATTGGCCTACCATGATTTCATGTAACCCATAACTAATAGATTCATATATAATCCAATTCAAATATCATTTGTAAAGGGTTTGAAAATATCACTACATAAGCAAGAATACAAGCAAGACTATTCAAGTAATATTCCCTATTCTTTGTATATAACTAGTTAAAACACTTACAATCTCATTCAAATCCTTACACCAGCCACTAGCCACCTCAAGCATATCCTATTTTAGCATTTTTTGTGTTCTCATATCATAATTGCATTAATCACTTTCAAAGAGAGAACTACATATGTCTTGATCCCTCTTCAGATTATTGGTATGTAGGCATTGTGCCTACACATAGGGTGTGAAGCACATCCAATGAATCTTACACACACTAACCCCTCTATTTTTTCAAAGTCCTATTAAAGCTTATTGGAAACATAAGATCAAACATAAACTAGCTCAACAAGGATATCTATCAGAAGTTAAGATTAAAATTTTCATAGGTAGGGTCATACAGGAGTCGTGGATAGAAACCAAAAATCTCAGACCTCTGTGACTAGTTTGGATAATAGCGACAGGAATAAGACTATAGCATTAGATCTTGAAGTGTCCTATTTTTGACACTACTATGTTTTCACCAAATTTAAGTCATATCTAGGTTTTTTATACTATCTCAATCTTGTACAGTCAATATTAGCCTTTGTCTTAGTCGATTTAGCACATTTATAAGCTAAGTTATATTTCTCTCTATTGACTTCCTATTTTTTAAAAATTTAAAGAACAATTAGAATTAACAAATTAATAGGTTAATTATGGAATAATTATTGACTGATTTAGTTTACTTATAATTTTAAATTAATATGAATAAAACCCCCAATTATTCCCAGAAAGGTTAAATCAGATCTTATCCACAATGTTGAGTGAGCCAATAAAGCAAAAAGCTAGCTTGGAAGTTTTCCCAAACTTGATTGAAATTTTATATGGTCTTAGATGTAGAAAACCCTTTTCTCCAACATCAAATTCATGACATGTCCTTTTCAAATCAATTTAACTCTTTTTTTGATCTATGATAGCCTTCAAATTTTGGAATATCATGGCCATCTACTCATCATATTCTTGCAGCAATTGAAGACCAATAATGGACCAACTTTCTAATTTATCCTATGCAAGTGGGTTTTTGCATCTATACCCATACAAAGCTTCAAAAGGATCTATTTTGATTACAAAATGATAAGAGTTATTTTGAATAAACCTGACTAAATGGAGATAATCCTCTTACTTAGACTAGTAATCCATAACATACATATGCAACATGCTTTCAACTACCTGGTTTGATCTTTAAATTTGACCATCTCTTTTTGGCTGGTATGAAGAACTAAGATTCAACTAAATTTCAAAAGTTGTGGTCAAATTTTTCAATAACCTTGAAGTGAACATCTTATCTCTATTGAGTATAATGACATATGACATGACATTCATCCAAAGCACCTCTTTCATAAAGCATTTAGTAAAAACAACATCATCAATCAAGTTTCTTGTAATAAAGTGGCCAACCTTGCTTGCTTTATTGATTTCCACTACTGTTTTGTGATGTTCCATTTGGGATTTAGGTATCCCAACAAAGAAATCAAGTAAAACCACTACCCATTTATCTCATGGTATTTCATGTGGGTAAATCAAACCTTAAGGATGGAAATGTTAAACTTTTACATGCTGACATTACAAACACCTTGTCATAAAATTGGTTATGTCATGCTTCAAATCAGGCTAGAACTAAATACTTTTCAGCTCATGGGTAATTTTTATGACCCTTAGATAGGTAAAATGAGGTGTTATATGCACTTTATGTAATAAAAACATTGAACAACCACCTTATTCAGGTACAAAAATTCTATTGTGATGCCTTATAAGGTCATATTTTTTTATAAAAAAAATTAGCAAACTCTTTTTCTAAAGGCTTGTCAGCCAATCTTGCTCTTACTTCATTTTAGTATTTGTCAGCAAGCTATTATTTTAGGACAACACTTCTTAAATTTACTTGTAAAGTAAACAAAGCATCAAGATATGTATACCTTCTCAGTGCATTAACCATGAAAGTTTCATTGCCCTTCACATAAGATATGTCCATGCCAAAATTGATGATAAATTCCAGCCATCTACACTGGCAGGAATTCAAATCATATTACATGAGTAGGTGCTCTAGGCTATGGTGAACATACTTCACATTAAAATATTTTCCTAGTAATTAATATTTCTATTGTTTTAGTGTTTACACTATAATAACAAGCTCTAAATCATGTGTGGGATAGTTATTTTTGGCTTCTTTGAGCTTGCAAGACTCATAAGCCACCACTTTACCTTATTGGGTCAACATTCCATTGAAGCCATCCTTAGAAACATTAGTGCATACCTCAAAATGACCATTTGGGTTAGGTATAATCAAAATATGAGCAATTGTAAACAACTCTTTGAGCTTCCTAAAAGCCTCTTCACATTGGTGTGTCCATGCACATTTTCTACCTTTACACTATAAGGACATAATGGGGTTGGCTAGGCAGGAGAAATTTTCCACAAATAACTGATAGTACGCAACTAAGCCCATAAAATTGCTTACTTCATACATGTTAGAAGGAGTAATCCACTCTGAAATGGCTTGAATCTTTTCTAGTTCTACAAAAATGTTCTTCTTAGAAATCATGTGTCCTAAATAATGTATTTTAGTCTAATAGAAGGCATATTTTGACATATTTCCAAACAATTTATGCTATCTTAGCCTTTCCAAAACTAGTCTTAAGTGTTGATCATTCTCAACTTCATTCTTGGAGTAGATGCGTATGTCATCAAAGAATAATACTATAAATTTATCTAGGAAATATCTAAAATTTTTGTTCATCAAATTCAAAAACTTAGCAAGTGCATTTGTGAGGCCAAAGGCAAAACAATCGACTCATAATGACCCTAGTAAGTTTAGAAGGTTATTTTTTCAATGTCCTCTTTTTAATACTTAATTAATGGTAGCTATATCTTATATCATTTTTTGAAAAGATTTTTACATCTTTCATCTAATCGAATAAATCATCGATTTATGGTAATGTGTAGTGATTCTTAATCATCACCTTGTTGAGCATGCAATATTCAATACACAACCTTAAAGTACCATCTTTATTCATTACAAAGACCACTAGAGCACCCAAAATGACACACTTGGACAAATATTTTTGTTTTCCAATAGTTCATCTAGTTGAACTTTTAGCTCTTGAAAATTATGCACATTCATTATGTAATAGGTTTTTGATACATGGGTAGTCCTTGGCATAACCTTAATGGAGAAGTTAAATTCATGTTTAGGTGGCACACTAGGTAGTTTTTTTAGGAAAATTGTCCATAAATTATTATATTATAGGAAAAGATAAATAGGATTGTTATTGTTCCTTGGTAAATCCCTACAGTTGGACTGCATAGAGTTTATACCCTTTTATCACAAACCTTTTTAACTAGAAATCTAAAAGCATTTTATGAGATTTGGCCTTTGAAGGCCTTGTATTTTTAAAAGTTTTCTATTTTCATCAACATACTACATCCTTTTTCTATATCAATCAAGTGCTCCATGTTATAATTACAGCCAATCCATGCCTAGTATGACATCATGAGACCCCAAGTATGACAAAAATACGTTCACCTTGATTTTGAAAATTCCAAGATCAAGTTCAATTTGCTTTAGAAATTCCTAGATATGTACCCTTTTTCTAGAACCAAACTCAACTTTTTGGCCTTCTCTTAACTAAATAGATTTCTACTTTCACATATTTGCTACAACAAGTGTGACAAAGCTATCCATTATAACATCAATTAAAACAGTCATAAAATTACCAAATATTTTACCTCTTATCTCTATTGAAGAAATTGCAAATCAGCCATTTGATTTTTTACTACTACATACACTCTATGGTGTACAAGCTGTCCCATTTTCAACTTTGGGGAGTCTTTATGGTAGTGGTTATGACTGCATTCCTACCACACTACTACCCTTTAAGGAACTAATGGGATAGTATTTTTTCCTGTGGCTAGCCAATGTTGGTTGTTTTGGTGATGCTCTTTATTAAAATACCCTATTTTTGAGGCGCCACAAGAAATAAAATTCTTTTTTTGTTCTTAGAATCGATTGAAACTTTTGTTTTTCCATTAGAACTTACTATTTTAGTCTATTTTCTTGAAACTTTTAGGTTCAGAAGGTAGATTTTTTGTTTTTAATTATTGCTTATTTAGTTTGAAGTCTTATCTTTCCCTTTGTTGAGACATTTCTTTCTCTTCGGCCCTGTGGGCAGACTCTATGGTAATTGCCAACATCTTAGGATTAGTCATAATGATGTCATGTATTAATATCTCTTTCAACCCAAACTTTAAATTGGTTATTTTTGTATCTTCCTAATACATGTAGTATACATGATGTATTATATTTAATAACTTATTTTCATATTCCAAAATAATCATATTTTCTTGCTTCAGTAGCTAAAAATCAATGATTTTTTCCTCGTTGAAGTTTACACTCAAATACATTTCATGGAATTGACACTCAAAAATTGTTTAGATAAGGGTCATAGGTTGAAACCCCTTCAAGGCATAGATATGATTCCACCATAAGGTTATAAAACTATTTAACTGGTAGACAACAACCCTTGCCTTCACATTGGATGGCATGTCATGTAGGTTAAAATATTTTTATAGATTTATGAGTCATATATCAGTTATGTCTCCTAATTACTCACCTAAAAAGGTATGTGGGGGTGGATTTTTGGGTTCTTTGATGATTGGATATACCATTATTATTGTTACTTCCTGGAGTGCTTGTATCTCCACTTGACCAACTTCTAATCGAGGAATATCTCCATATGGATCACCCTCAAGATTATTCTTTCTATGTTCTTAATTTTTAATCTTGCCTTGAATGACATCTACATCCTTCAAGATTCTATAAAGTACTTCTTCCTTATCAACTGGGTTATCCCCAACTACGTTATCATTGGGGCTTTAGTATTATCATTGTCATGGTGGAGGAGAGGTTTATTTCTATTTTTATTTTAGTTTTGAGAGGCATGGCCCTTACATCTACTTCTATCTCATCCTTGAGCTTTACCTCTCAATACCATCCTATAAATACCTTGATCATTATCAACCTTATTTTTGTCAATTTTGGTTTTAACCATTTTCTTGAGGAGTTAGAAAAATAGTCTTCTAGATAGTGTTAGTAGAATTATACCCTTCCAGAGTCTTAATTAGAGTTGTGTTTATTATTTTATAGCATTATTAAAAGCTTTGACACCATGTGAAATGACCCCAAAAAAATAATTTTTTTAGCATCACTTCGTTTAGAGTACATAGCAAAATAATGAATAAGGTCCACTACACACAACTTGGTTTTGTGTAACATACTAGAATCTATAATACCAAATTTAAGTGCATTCAACCTTTAGTGATGGTAATTACCCATATAATATTATTCAAGGAAGTTTATTTCCATAAGAAATATACATGCAATTTAAAGTATATTGATATGTGGTCCATAACAATAAGCTATGAACTATATGGAGGCAAACGCCTTCGTAACACGACCACCTAGGTTTCCTTATCCTATCTAAGAGACTCACATCTATGTAAGTTTGGGTATAGGTTGGGGTATCTTATCCACCCCCTCTTCGTACATGGGATGATTAGGTTAATAAGGATATGTTAAACAACCAAGGAACTATTTATTGTTCCTCAGTTTAAGAGTTTTGGCATTCTTTTATAAGCCATGACCCATAATATAGAAGTAACATTATTCAATTTGACTCATTCAATGATATTTTTCTATCAAGTTAACAAATGGGAATTATACCTATAAAATCCATAAAATTATAATAGGAATTTAGTAATTTTGGGTAAGTAGAGAGCCATTTCACTATCCCTATTTAGATAATTATACCATGATATATAAGTTTTTAGGGGTCCTCATACTACATGCTCTCAATTATCACTTTACACAAAATAATTTACCATTATGATTTAATTAAGTGATTAGGATTTCTATTAAGGATCTACATCTTCACTCAAGTTAAAATCATTATGTAGACCAATACTACATAACTCATTCTCATAGTAACCTAGGACCATCTCATAGGTAAGTATTTAGATTTTAAATCTCTAAAATACTATTTACTTGTCACTTTGTCATTATTATAAGAACCAATTATAGTGTAGGATTAAATTTACACTAATAATAAATTTACATCACTTAAGCTTAATCTATATTATTATAAATCCTTTGTTTTATTCATTGGTTTCCACAATTCATCCTTTTAAGAACATCAAAACCATTTATAGTAAAAATATTTTGTAATTCTTTATCATATTCAACTCATAATACTAGACAGGCTTTTTCCACTTTTTAAGCCATGGTAGGCTTGTACAAAACTAGCTTCTAATGCACTACTTATAACTATGGCCATTTCTTATCATACTCTTTTAATAATTAATTAATTTAATTAATTTGTTCCAAGAATTAAAATATTTATGATTGTGGTAGTAATTAAATTAATTAATCATTTAAACTACAACTTCCAAAATAAAAAACAAGCTTCTTAGATGTGACTTGAGTCCTATTGACATCATAGTATCAATTTATCATTGTTATTTGTTTATGGATAACTAACTTAAGTAATTATGAAAAATAGTTTAATAATAAACAAAACTCTATTCAATTAATAATGAATTTACTCCCTTAATTATATGTTATGAAATATTTCATCAAACATAGTTTCCTATGCATCACTACGCTCCCACTTTGCATTAGAAAAGATAAATTTAACTTAAAAAAGGAGACTTCATTGTTACAGCCTGAATCATTTCCACTTATTGAATTGATTACTAAATATAATAAATAATACATTAATTCCCAATTGATAATTTAAATGAAATAACTTTAGTAGTTAGAATGAAATATCTATGATGTTATCACAACCTATTCACTTTGCCCCTAATAGAGATCGGACAATTTTAGTGATGTAACTTAAATTATCCAACTTGTTTTTGCATCAACATATAACTGAAATTTTATTATACTTGGTTTGTAGTATTTCAAGGGAAATTCAAAATAACATGTCATTTTAGAGATAATGTGGTCTCAACTCAAACATCTACTTTGATAACAACAATGTTTCCCATGTTACAAAATGAATTTAAGTACAACTATATAAAAATCATGCAAAATATTTCTTTAAACATAAAATAAACCTGTTTTTTTTCACATGATCATGCTTGTACAAAAATATAAAAATAGGCTGAATTCTCATTTTTAAAACACTTTAAAATCATCTTAACTTAATGCATTTTACTACGAATGTACAATAGTTCTTAACCTACACAATGTTTTTTGGTTTGAAGTAACTACGATCACAATCTTGATTACCAAATAAGAATTAAAAGCTATAGCCATAATAAAATAGTTCACAAACTATAAAACCAACTTATATACATCTTGTTAACATTTTTTACCTCCTACACAACTAATAATGAGTTTACCAATTTACTCAATGAACTATCAACTTTATAATGAGAGTATTCAAATATAGATTGTAAATTAAACTAGTAGGCCCATTAACTTTTCTATTCATTTGAATCATAACAAGTATACCAATCAATATTATAATGGAAGGTAAGTAATTAAATAATTAACTGAGTTCATATAACAATAGTATAGTATAATCATCTAATTTCATTCTTAAATAAAATATTTTTTCCATATTTATAAAATATACTTTACCAACATAGTACAATGAATCATCTGTGATATAAAATAAGTAACTAGCTGAATCATTGCCAATAGAGCCTCTCCTCATGCACCATCCTACCCTGACACATCTTAGGAGCCCCTTAATAGGTGGCTCTTACCACCTCCAACTATCAACTAGGAGGTGGAGTCTATATTTTGGGTCTTATGGGATGAGGACATGAACAAGAATGAAAATAAAACCCATTCATAAAAATTGTAGTAGTTACTCAATAGATAATAAACTCACCACAAATCTAAAACTAGACTTAAAACACAATCCCCAACATACATATATGTATTGGTAACTTTTTTCTTTCTCTGAAGGTTTATTGGCATCGATTACATACTTAATCGAACCTAATAAGCCATCATCATTTATTCTAGGTATGCCAATGATCACATAACATAATCCAACAACCATAATGAGATAAAAAATCATCAGCTATAGCCATGAGGAAAAATGCAACATTCAAATGTAAATGGTATTTAAAACTAGTTAAATAAATCACCAAGGAATTAAACAACTCATTTATTCTCCATCTAACTAGGTATAGTTATTTAATCACTATAACTGACCTTCATATGACAAAATTTATTTTTTAAAATAAATTGCAAGTAGATCATACTACCAAGGATCTAAATGTCTTTGTCAATGTTTCAATATAATAAATCCATTAATGTGAGAACTCATATTACTAGATTAAATTTATATATGAAATAGAATACCAACCAGGAAAGCCAAATTCACCCAAATAGTATCATAACATGCTAGGGATTTAATTTAAAATTTAGCTATTCAACTTAGGCATTTTATTAGGCAAAATAATTAAAAATAACAAAAATTCATGAGGAGATAATAAAAATAAAACCCAAGAAATTAATACACAAATTTTACCCAAAATTGCCATAGTACTAAAACCCCAATTGGAAGACCAAAACATCATAAGCAATTAACAATATAAAACCTAATAAATTTATATTACTAGGCCTATACAAAAATTGTTGTATTAATAAAACCCTCATTTTGTAAACCTAAAACATCTTGCTCAATCTTAATGCCAAAATGACCAAGCAAAAATATAGGTAATAAATTATTTAATTTTCCCATATTCCCAACAAGAAGTTATAAAAAATACAAATTTTAGCACTAAGGTTCAAACCTAAAATTTAAAATAGCTGGGAAACTCAAAATAAAAATAACCTATATGCCAATAACAACATTTTACATTGATTTAAATCGATTTAAGGTGTTTTTAGGTTCATCGGCAAGTCTTATGACTTCCTCATGAACTTGAAAATAATTATTCTACTTGCAAGCATAAAATATAACTCATTTTCATTTTTACAAATTTAAAATATTGCCTACTTAGATATCGATTTGCCTTCTAGGAAAGGCATGAAGTTTCTTGCTTACATCTCCAAGAGATTACTTGTTTTGCACCATGCCCAACATCCTTTTCTAGCTAAGCCACAATTTGTTCTCTTCTCCCTCCTCTTTCTTAGTAGATTTTTTGAGCCCATCTACTATCTTCCACCATTCTTCTTCCCTCTAAGAGTTTCTTCTCTCCCCCCATATTTTCTCCTACTCCTCTCTCCCCAACTACCCTCAAAAAAATAAAAAAATAATACTATGGAGAAAGATCCAAATGTGCCAATCTAAATTCATGAAATAATTTGTTCCATCAATGTAGATTTTCATCATAATATCTTTTGTTTTTGAGTCAAAATGTCCATGCCCTCCCCCTATCCCCCTAGATAGGTTATAATTACAAAATCAAATCTTTGGCAAAGTATTTAATTAGGTCCTCTTACCTAGGAATTAAACAATAGAAATAAGATCAAATAACACCACTAAGGTGGCTTTAATATAATCAAAAATATTAATAAAATAGTAACCTTACATACTAAAAAAAAACACCAAAAATAATAAAAATAATAATAATAAAATAAAACAAGCAGACAAGTACACACTAAATCAAGAATGAGTAAGACAATCAAAACCAGAAATAACAAAATAATAAAGGATGACAAAAAATGCTAGAATAATTTCAACTAATGAACTGATATTGCTTAATTTATTATACATTATATCTCTTTTACCTATGTCAGTGCCAATTGACTGATCACTATCTCAACCCATCATTTCCTTGACCGTTAGAATCCACTACTAACCTAACTCATGTACATGTACCTAAAACCATAAAAGGGCATCATCAACATAGTAACAATATAAAGAAACATGATAACATCAATAAAATAAATAGTACAAAGTTGAAGAGCTAATCAAAATTAATTTTGTAACCAAGATAACCAAATCACCTTGTTATAACATAACTATAGCTATAAATATTAAATAAACATGATCTAAACCAAATTATAACATAAGTAGTGTAGTACCATCAGAATAATAGTTCTAGAAGTATATCTAACAATATAAGAGTATGTTTAAAATCATATAATGGTATATGAAATGGGTATGTAAACTGGGTCATAAAAAAATTGATCCTAGGATAATAACACAACATTTGGACAAGAATGTTTCCTATCAATGTCTAGTTCCACCACTCTTTTTTTGTCACTAAATAACAACTAGTTTATCAACTTAAAATTAATTTTAGAGGTCTTTTAAAATATTTATAAATCCTAGTTTGAAGTAATTATAATAAAATCATATTAATCCACATTTCAAACCATTTTTCACACACAAGGCTTCCACACTGAAAAGCACCAAATTATAATTGTACATTGAGAGAAAATTCCTTATTTTTTCCAATTCTTAATACATACAGCCCTAGTTTACTTGAGATAAAGTATGAATATAATTTTAAGGTCACAAGTCATATTTGAAGCATCAAATTACACCAGGATTAAAACAACATTAGATTTTTTTATAAGTCTTTAACACACACCACGATAGCATGAAATAACTACATGTAGTTTGATCCCTCTTCAGAGTATTGGTATGTAGTCAATGCTTGATACCAAGGGTGTTTAGGTTAATAAAAAATTTAACTGATAACACTTTTTTACCCTATGCTTGCATTTGTCCTCTTGATCTATTTAGCTAAGGTTACAAGTGAAGGAGAAGAGATATAATGGTTTTTACGATAGATCAAAGGCTCTTGAATAGTCAATGATACATACATGCAAATATGTGAAGGCAAAACTATCAATAAAACTCATAATTATATTATCTACATGGCATTGATGCTCCCTATGTAAAACGATTCCCCATTCCCCTATCTAGATACAATGCTCTTTTCTAGAGATCCTAAAAAACCCTATTTCATATCCCCAATCAGTCAACATAGCTCAACAGTGATTTTTAGCTTTAGACATGGTCTTGCATTCTAATTTTCTATATAAATTTTATTTCATTCATACTATCCTCTTTTAACATAGTTATAAATCTATTAAGTACCAAATCATTTTGTTCCATTTAATGCATATTTTTAGTATTCTAATTTTATGTAATGGTTTATCTTTTCTAAGTAATTAATTCACTTATTTTTCAAAATTATATAAAATAGTTTCCCATTAAATTTATTATACATAATACTATGGAGGCAAGTATTTAAAATGTACCATGTAACTAGCCCTTTCCTTTAGTGTCTAGTTTTTTGCGCTCAACTACACCATTTTACCAAGGGGTGTAGGGAACATTATGATGAACTTAAATACATACCTATTCATAGAAGATAATCATTTGATTTTTTATGAAATATCCTCCATTATCTAATTTAATAAGTTAATTTTTTCAATTTTTTAGGTTTTCAACAAGGGCCTTGAAAATTTTGAAGTACTCAAAGACTTTTTTGTGTATTAAAAAATAGACCCAAGTTCCATGAAAGTAATCGTCAATGAATGTAAGAATGTATTTATATTTATGAAAATAAACATTTCAAAAATACATAATATCATTGCCAACCAAATGTAATTTGTCACTTTTCCTTAAGAAATTTCCTTTGAGAAAGGGATCCCTATGTTGATAAACTACACAAATAATATAATATGATAAAATTGCATAGTTTATTCATCACATGCAGCACATATATATACATAGGGGATACCCTAAAAAATAATATTCTATCCTTATCACAAACCCCCATATTGTATCCGTGCTCACTTATCCAAAGTGAACTTTTTCTCAGATATACATTATTATAAAATATATCCTCTCATAAAAATAATGTGAGTACTAATTATTTTCTTCATTCCGCCCCTTAGTAATAACAATAGAATACATGGTTATAGATGTTGAATTAAGGTACAGATGGAACCCATCAACCTCTCATCAACCATTCACATGAGAACACATCAACTGTAAACCATGAATGACAACTTAAACATAAATAGGGACCCACACATTTGATCATCCTCCATTTCATATTGACCTACTAGTTCTTCATCAAGTAAATCAACAAGGGAAATTGGAAGTATTTTACTCACATATATTTATTCATTTTAAACAAGAGATAGGATAATCATAGTTACAATAGGATATCATATCACACAAAAATAAAAATAAAAATAAAAAGAAGCATGTGCCACTACTATAATCCATATCCTCTTTATTAGAGATTGACAAGAGGTGTTGTTTGGCCTCCTACCCTTTTTACTTCTAACCTCTCATTTAATATATGTACTCTTCATCACTTGGCTCACTTGAATGGGAAATTTTTTACTTCCCAATAAAATTCTTCTTATTTTTCCTCATTAGCAAATAAAGCCTTATTCTTTAGTTTTCCATCAAGTAAATCCCTTGTTGTTTATTTATAGTTTGTAGTGATGTGTCCTAGTTATTTTCAATAGTAACAAGTGTATCTTTTCTTCAAATATTTTGAGGTTCATACCTATTTATCTAGTTTCGAAGGAGATTTGAATCTATTTTTTTAAATACATGACACTTTCCTCTTATTTTTTTTATTTTAATTCTATTTTCTTCATCGATTAGAAAAGAAATTGGGTCTTCTAGACCAGGATTGATTTTACTCAAAGTAAATACAATGTTTAAATAGTTTATTCCCATGTTATTTAATAGGAAATTTTTTGCATCATCATTATTTATATCACTATTAATAGATTTGATTTTATGTTTTTCTAGTCGTTTATTACATTGGAAGCATTTATACTAAGAGAACATACCCTAGATTCATCTGTGGATCATTTAGATGCTAAAACTATTGATTCATAGAAAATTGGAAAAGTAGGTGAGTTGTTATTTCTTCTCCTTGGTGGCTTTTACCATCATTTTTTTAATTCCCAAGTTATGTGCTTGAACCCTTTGAAGAAGAACATAATAAATCTACATAGAAGTTATTGAGGAGTTTTAAGAGATTCTTTTGTTTGAGATAATGTCATGTTTTGATGGGGATCCTAACAATGGCAACAGTCATGAAGGTATGGCAGTGGTTGAGGTAAAAATTGAAACATAGAAACATAAATAATGAAAACTTAGATTCTAGGATTTACATGAAAAATTAGGTATTTTCGTTTGGAATTTATTAGTTTTAACTTTTATTGATTTTATATAAAATTTATCTATATGATGTCGATGGGGTTTGTAGGTTATAGTAAGAATATTATATTAAATAAGTAGTGACATCAAAACAAAATGAAAATTATTTTATAAGGTTTATAGAAAAGTCGAGGGTAGAAAGACTTTTTATCCTTCTAGTGTGTTTATGTTTTTCAAGAAACTCTATGTGTGGTAAGTTTGAACACAAGAGTCTCATTTATTTTTTATTAGATTAATGGTATTTAGAAATAAAATTTATACTCCATTTAGTTAATTAATTATAGTTGGTGTTATCACCTTCACAAATTTTTCATGATTTATGTTTAGATTGCTTTCACATCCCACCTCAATTTTTTTCTCAGATGAACAAAATTCTCAAAGGTAATGTTCATGATGATTTTGTTGGATTTTATTTATTTGAATGTAATACACTTAATTTGAGGTTTTAATAGATCTCTCTTACCATTTTCATTTTATTTTGTTTACAATGCCAAATTTTGTTTTGTCTAAAAGAACCCTTTTTTGAAAATAGGGTAAAACCTTCTTTTTTATGGTTTACAAGGGTTTTAAAATTATTGATCATTATTTTGTGTCATAGGGTTTGGTTAATTAGGGATATGATGGGAATGCTGATGAATTAAGGAGTCATACAAAATTTTGGGTCTTATTTTTATGTATGCAAATTTTAGGTTAAATTTAGGTACTATTTTGTGTGTAAGGTGCATGAAAGTGGGGTTTTAAGACCAATTTATATTAGGAAAGTTCTGAAGTGGGTTTGTGGTGTATATTTTAAGTCCAAAATGAATTGCATCAAAATTTTAAATCAACACAAATTTGCATAGAATTTTACTTTTCTGATTAAATTATGACATGTCCCCTTCACCTATTTTTAGAGTTCAATTTTTTTTTTCTTTAGTGAGATGGACATATTAAACTATAGTTAATATATGGTAATGTTGGGAGCTACCCTTGTTAAACCATGGTAATGCTAGAATCTACCCTTTTTTATCTCTCAATCTTTATATTCTAGGTAGGGATTCAAGGAAAATAATTTAAGGAACAATTTTTTCTTATTAAATTTAGAATAGCTGATAAATCTTAGTACTTTAAAAAAATAGAAACATATTTATTACGTGTTATTCTCAAATTAAAAAAATATATTTACTAATAAATATGTGAAATCTTTAGATAACTTATATTTTATGTATAATTTTTATGAAAACTTATTGAATATTTAATGGAAAATTTTTAAATTGGGTAATCTTTTTTTTTAAAAAACTTTATATGTGAAAAAGTAACCTAGTTGGAGAAAATAGCCCATGAAAAATACTCTTTTGGGATTAGAAACACATGATGATTTTAATACAAAGCTAAATATCCACCAATGGGCTATACCATAGAGGATATTTTTTTGTCATCCTCATGCCATTGTTGAGATCATATTTTCCATCACTTAGGTTTTATAGCTTAGATTTTGTTAGTTCATGTATATTGACCCATGTTTTTATTTGTAAATGCTTATAGTTTATTTAATTAAATAATGCACCATTTGATTTTTGTTTGAGTTATACTACCATATTTTTTTTTTCTACGTGATCCTACCATACCCCCTATTTTTTAAATAAAAACAACTTTTTTCTCTACTTATTTAACTTTCAAATGATGAAACTTATTTTTTCAAAAAGGAAATTGTAAATAAAATGTTGACTTGCTAACATAATAAACAATGTTATTTTGTTTCATCAATTCTCCTAGGGTCTTTGAAGGGAAGATGACCATTGGTTGAGGGTAAGTGAACAAAGTTGGGGGACAAAAGGTGGCCTACTCTTGGACATGATTTTCCTAAAATTTTAGAAATCTGAACTTTGAAAGATAGTTTGAGATATTTGCACTCTAAATTTGAAGATAGTGAAAGAATATGAAATGAGGAATTTCAAGTCTAGTTTCTAAAACACCAATTTTTTTTAAAAATGGTTAAGTCTAACTAGGTCAAACATCTAAAAGTTGAAGAGGAACTCCTAATTTTCAAGAAAATAGAGTAGATAGACGGTCGTGTGGCGCACCATATTTTTAGTAGTGTTTTTATAATTTTTGAAACACTTTGGTGAAAATTTAGATAAGATATTCTAATTTATGGCCTATTTTTTTTTATATTTTTTTAATGAATACATTTTTTAATGAATTTTTCTAATAAATAGATCCTAATAATTGACAAAAAAATTTGATAGTCATCCATGTGGCATGCCTAATTACCTAAAAAAATGAAAACTATTTTTTTTAATGAGTGTATAATTAGGACTAGGTTGTGACCATATAATTTGTTTTACACATGGGTCAACGAAAGACAAATTATATGAACATGTATAGGCAAACATGTTTGTGGCATGGAGTGGTCTGAAAATGTTATGGTTAGAAATCAACATACTTTGAAACCTTAAATTAGTCCAAAAATTTATAAAATCATATTTTTGGAAAGAGGAGAGCATGCTCATCATGATGCTATTAAGTTTTTGAGTTTCACATTGAAATTTATAGTGTATTTAGAAATCAAAATTGAATTTTGTTATTTTTTATCATAACTCTTAGACTCGATTGTAGACTAACAAGTCCAAACCATTGGCTTAAGAATCCAATGCCATTATAGAGCTAAAAGGCATGGGATTTAAATTAAAATTCAAATAGCATGATCATGTTAATGTACAACATGATTGTGTTAATGTATAATGTGATCATTTTAATAGATAACATGATCATGTTACTGTGGTTTTACACATTAAGTAAAGGAACATGTAGATAGAGTGAACCTTTGTTAACAAGTAGCATAATCATGTTATTCACAATGTGATCGTGTTCCTTTTATTTTGCACATAAAAGCATGTAGAGTTGCACATGAAGAAAACTTTATCCATAATCTTATATTTACTGCTCTAAATGTTGAGTAAATATTTATTTCCTTATACTTTAAATTTTATTTATTAAATATAAGAAATCAGGGTCATTCTACATCTAATAGAATTGGTCTCATAGCTGCATGCCTTATGATGTGGAAAATATATTTTCAAAATCTAATATGGTCAGTACTTAGGCATTTTTAGGGTCTAGGTATTAAACCTAGGGATTTTAGTTAAAACTTTTATAATTGATATCTATTTTTGGTAAACATATAGTCATTTTTAAGGGTTTTTTTTCTTCTAGATTGATTTCTAGAATTTATAGGAGTCTTAGGTTTGTCAAAAGTGATGTTTGAAAACTAATCACATTAGCCTTTATCCAAAGTGGTGTGATTGGGGTAGTATAGGCATATTGATGACCTACACATTTCAAATGATCACTTTGTGTAAATTTAATTTATTTATCATCCCTCCCTCATCCTTGATCACTTCTTACTCATCCCTCATTACACCTAATCACTCTCTCATCATTCATCATTATCCCTAATCACTCCCTCATTGACCGTCACTATCCCTAGTCATCTTTAATCACTCCCTTATCATTCATAATCACTCTTCCATTGATCCTCACTATCCCTAATTATACCTAATCACTCCCTCCCCATCCTTCAGCATCGTTAACCACTCTTTACTCATCCCTCCTCATCCCTTTTCACTCCCTCTTCATCTCTCCTCATCTTTAATCACTCCCTCATTATTTTTCATTTTATTTATTCATTTCTAATCACTCAAAGTTATCATACATAATCACTCTTTTATTTATTACCACCATCCCTCATAATCCCTAATCACTCCCACCTCATCCTCATAATCCATATTAAATCTTTCCTCATCCCTCATCATCTCTAAGCATTTCCTCATTGACCCTCACCATACCTCACAATCCCTCATCACTCCATTATTGAACCTCACCATCCGTAGTCATTCCCTCATCATCTGACATAATTATATACTCTAAAATTATATTTGATTCTAATCATATGTTATTTAATCCATTATAATATAAATTAACTCTTCTCTATGACTTGTTATGTTGTCAATACAAATCTATGATAGTCAATTTTATTACTGAATTAATTAGATGATCTTCCAAATTTATAGTCATGTAACATAAGTACTAACATAAAATAGAGTCCAATTTTCTTTTCATTAAATTATCCTTATTATGCAACAGACTAGATGAAACTTTATTCAGTTCTATCTTTGCTAGCTTTTTTAAAAATATAAAAATTAAACACATATCTCTTATATAATTTTATAGATCTGAGAAGATTTGAAATAAATGTAAAGTTATTTAGTGTTTCCCATTCCTGTATGAATTGCATCTTGTTTAGGTTCACACATGCACTCCTTGTGTGTGTAATGTATCCCAAATATTTTATCTCTTGTATGAAAAATGAATATTTATCCATGTTATCATAAAAATGTGTTTTTAAAAAATGTGAAACACTAGTTTAGCATGGTTTAGATGTTCATCCCATGTTTTCTAAAGATTAATATCTCATCAAGGTAGATTTAAAAAATGACATAGGTAAAGATCCTGAGGATGTCACTCAAATTATTAATGAATGAATTTTATATATGAGTCAACCTAAAAGGCATAACTAACTACTCAATCAATCCTTTCTTTGTTTTTAAGACTATATTCCAAATGTCTAGAGGTTCAAAATGAATATGATGATACCCAAAGATAAGATCAATTTTTGAAAAGACTTATACAGCATGGATATGGAATAAAACTAAATTAGTATTTATATGAGCATGATAGTTCTTCACTTTAATCTAGTTAATATTTTTTTTATTAATTCACAACTTTGGCACAAGCATAAATAGGCTTCTACAATGCAATGATTTGGGCATGATGTATCCATTATCCATGATTTCATAGATATACCACTTGATCTATTCATTCCCTAGAAATGATATGTTCTATAAATAAGTTTGAGGTAGAGGTAGTTAACGTATCAAATAAATATTATTATTTAGTGTATATTATGTAGGAACTTATTTAGGTGACTGAAAGATATCATTGTATTCATCTAGTTTGTGGTTTGATTATTTTGTATTTATTATTATTAGATAAACCACACTATGATATGGTGACTTAAGGATGTTATTAAATTTACTTATTACCATCAAGAGTATACTTCTTACTTTAATTGATAAGATTCTTGCATTTCCTATCACTAATGACTAAAACCTTATGAACTAATTACGATATATGGTATTTTAGATCATGAAAATCTATCACAACATTTCAAGGATATAATTCATAAACTACGTGTCAATGGTAAATATATGGTTGACCACATTTAAAACATCACACACCTCTAATGGTGATATTTAACAAAGGATTGCATCTTTAAAAAGTTTTATTTTGTACACTAAGTGAAACTAGTAGGTGATCCATTTATCAAGGCCTACACTAGACCATACACTAGATTATGGTTGTGGATGATTTATAAATTTCAAGTTTAGTTTTTGAAAATATGATTTAGTAGAAATTAAATTATTCTAACTTTCATTGGAAATGATGAAGTATATTGGATCACCATTGATCTCAATATTTTTAATTCATATAATTTTTTGTTGGGGGAAGTAGAGATATTTTTTGTGCCAACCATATAATTACGTTCATAATATATTATTTACTTACCTTTTTATAGTGATAGATAACTTATTCCAACTTCTTGAGATGTGAAACTAGAGAGCTCATAGTGTGACACTCTTTATTGGATTGAATATTGAATTTATGAATTAAGAATCACTTTCCAATCTTGGACTACTTATTCTAATCATTTGAAAAGTATTTTACACTATATGGGATGATGGCTCAATCAATAGACATACAAATAGAATACCTTTAATGTAATTATTTAGATCATAAAATTTTCTCATATGGAAATAAATTGATTGGTTTTAAAAAATCACATAGCTTGGTGATCCTCATGTATTTTCTACCCATATTTGGTGCTATGGTGATTTTACTTACTTCTCTTTTTCTAAAGGATTTTCAATTATGAATTACATCATTTATAATAGGTCCATATTTTTTCATAGGTGTTAAATATTTATGTTTCAAATTTTCCTCCATGTCATTTTGATCACTATGTCTTATATTTTATGATATCACTCAACTCTCCACTTTTATTTCCTATCATTGTTAATGCCCAAAAAATTACCATCATCAGGGTATTAGATGGAATTATTAAGGATGAGGAGGGATGAGGAGAAATTGAGTAGAGATGATGATGGATTCAATAGGAATGATGAGGTATGGTAAGGTTCAATGAGGGAGTAGATTGGGAAGATTAGGGAGTGATTAGGGATGATGAGGGATGATGAGGGTTAATGAGTGATTAGAGATGATGAGGTATGATGAATCAGTGATTAAGGATGATGAGGGATGAGGAGGGAGTGATTAAGGATGATATAACAATGGCTAGGGATGATGAGACAATGATTAGGGATGATGAGGGATGGTGAGAGATAATGAGGGAGTGATTAGGGATGATGGGGAGTGATTAAAGATGATGAGTGAAAGTGAGGGTCAATGACGAAGTGATGAGGGATGAGGAGTGAGGAGTGATTGATTAGGGATGATGAGGGATACTGAGGGTCAATGAAATATTAATCAAGGAAGATGAGGGAGTGATTAGAGATGAATAGGGATAGTGAAAGTCAATGAAAGAGTGATTAGGGACAATGAGGAATTATGAGAGAGTGATTAGGGGTGATAAGGCATGACTAAGAAGTGATAAGGGATGAGGGAGGGATGATGAATAAGTGAAATTAATACAATGTGGTTGTTTCATGTGTGTATGTCATCAATGTCACCTATGCTACCCAAATCATGCCACTTTGCATTAATTTCAAAGAGAGTGGTTTGAAAACTTCAATTTTGACAAACTTAGGACTCCTAGAAATGCTAAGAATCAATCGAGAAGGCATAGAAAACCTAGAAAATGACTATATGTTTACCAAAAATGGACACTAATTAAAAAAATTATGTTATGAAATCCTTAGGTTTAATACTTATAACCTTAAAATACCTAAGTACATACCAGATTGGATTTTAAAAATCTATGATACTAACTCAACTATGAGACCAACTCTATCAAATGTAGACTGACCCTAATTTCTTATATTTACTAAAATAATAATAAAGTATAAGGAAATAAATGTAAAATTATACTTAACATTTAGAGTAGTAAATATAAGCTTCTAGCCAAAGCTGACATCATGTGTAATTTAACAAGGTTTTATGTGCAAAATAATATGAATACGGTCGTGTTATTAATAACATTATTGCATTATTGACAATGAGATTATTTTACCTATTAACCAAGGTTCCCTATGTCTACATGTTCACTAATTTAATGTGCAAAAAAAAAAATGACATGATCATGTTACTATTTTTATAATAAAGTGATCATGTAATCTATTAACATGATGTCATTATACATTAACATGATTGTGTTATGGCTCGATAATTTTTTATCCATAATTTAAATAACACAATCATGTTATGTGAATAACACGACCATGTTATGTCAAAAACATGATTGTATTATGTCAATAACATGATCACATTATTTAATACTGAGATCACATTATGTAAAATGTCTATGGAATTATCCCCCAACTCCGTGAACTTACTCTTGATTCGATGTGAAACATAGTTACCAAGGTCAAAATTTTGGATCCTTTTGGGAGGGTAAAAAAATATGAAAAACTTAAATTTTTGAAATAGATCATAAAAATTTGATCCAAAATATATACATGTGTGTGTGTGTGTGTGTGTGAATATAGCTTTATAAATATGAAAAATTGATAAATGCAATGAAAACCATTGATAAAGTAATATATAATGTTAGTATTATATAATATCTATGGATTCTAGGTATTTTTCCATAGAAAACCAAAAAAATATATGTTTTTTAAAAAAGGGCCAACTAGGATGAACTTATTTGAGCCATCCAAAAAATATAGTTTTCATTGTATTTTATGTCGATCTGGCCTAATTTGGTAACTATGATGCGTAAACATGGTACAGATAATAGAGAATAATTTAGGCCACTGAACTACCAAAGCTAAACATGTATGAAATATGGCGAAGTGATGATTTATTATTTTTAGTTATAGAGGGTGAAAGCCAGATAAGCATTCTCTCAGAAGCTGGCTCAACTTGTTGACTAGGACAAAGCTTTGTAATTTTCTTTGTTTCTGTTTGTTTTTGAATAAATTTTTACCCCTTTTTAGTTAAAAAAAAGATAGCCAGATAAGCAGGTTTAAGGGGAATATTTTAATTCCTATAAATGGAATAAAATAACTACAACATAAAGTGTGCCACATTCACTAGAATAGATTCTTATAAAATTTAGTTTCTAGGTTTAGTAGGCAATTTATTGTAGTGTGGGGAGTACCCCTCTACACCAGTTATTACTCATATGGTGAACTTGTCCTATGTAATGATAATGGATAATGATGTTGAAGAAGTAATTAAACATTATCAAGATAAGTTCGGTACATTTCTATCCATGTGGAGCAAATATAATACACCATGGTTAAGGTCCAATGTATAAATTATGGCATTTGTTAAATATTGTTATTTCCATTGTGAATATATTTATAATGTAAATCAAGATAGTTTTAATACTTGGTAAGGTCTCAAGGTAGACTATATATTTTCATTTTGAACATATATATCATGTGGTCTACATGATACATAATGGTTTCTGGATAATATTTTCTAAATATTGTTATTTCCAGTATGAATATATTTATAAGATAAATTAAGATAGTTTTAATAGTCGATAATGTCTCAAGGTAGACTATAGATTTTTGTTGTGAACATATGTATCATGTGGTCTATGTTATAATTTTACTTTTAGATGGTAAACTATCTTAGATATTTTCATGCAATCTTTAAATCAATTTAAATAGTTACAGTCAAATTTTAGCACTTAGTGTGATCCACCATATTAGTTGACTAGCACATAAAGTTATGTGGATTTGATATTCCATCACCTTCAAAAATCTACATGATTTTTTCAATTCAATTCAAAAAATGTGATCCACCCTATCAGTCAAGTAACACATTTAAGTTTTATGGATTTGTGATTCCATCACCTTCAAAGTTCATTTTATTTCTTACCTTAGATGGAGCTTAATGAACAATTTCAACACAATCACATTTATTCTTGTATTTAAAAAGTAATTATGTCTCAAATTAATATGCCATCATCTTATTATAGTACTTCTCTATTTTAACTGAATGTACTCTTTGAGTCTTACTTACTTTTGGTCATATGTTGACAGTAATATAATTATTTTTCTTTTGTTTATATTTATTGATGTTGTAATTTATTGTATTGCTAATGCATTTTATATTAATTTGAAATTTATTTTTAATGGGGATTTTTCAATGATCTTTTATTTTATTTTATTTATTTATATGCTAATGATGACATTAAAATGAGAGCATGTTTTCATAATTGACTACTATATAGACAATAGGCTGATGTTTTTATATTGGCTTAGACTTCTAGTTAGGTAGCCACATGGGGCTTTAGGATGATTCAAATTATAGACAACACTCATTCAATGTTTGATTTAAAATTCTAAGTTTTAATTTTAGTATATATTCCCTAAAAGTGTGGCCATCTAATAATTTTATTCACATTTTAAGCGTGATTTTTAGACAGAATAATGGAGTTTATTATTTAAATTTTGTTCTCACATTCATAATTTTATTCTAAATTGGAGTGAAGATCTCACTAGTTATAGTTTTTATCTTTGGCATATGCTCTCTTAATTTATTATTTTCTCTTTACCTTGCCACCTATGTACTTACAAAGAATTAAGGACTACCTGAAATGAGTTAAGTGAATAGTTTGTACTTTTTATTAAGAGACATGGGTAAAGTTTTGTATTAACTTGTTGGTGTATTAGTATTCATATTTAAATTAATTTTCCTCATTGTTTTGGGTATTTTTGTCCTTATGTTGTTTCAAATGCTCAATTTTAAATTCCAATATATTAATAACAATAAATGTCCATAAAAAATTCAAGAGTTGAATAAATTATTTTCCTGGTTCAAATATTTAGTTGTTTATTAAAATGTGGATATTCCAACTGATTCTCTAAAGTTACATTGTTTATATTGTCAAGTTTTGACATAAATATGAGATTGAATTTCATGATTTTTAAATGGTATTTTCATATCCAAGTGCCATGCTCTACTATAGTAAATGTGACTTCTATAGAATTTTATTACAGATTATGATGAGATATTCAGCGTTTCATCATGTCAAAAGAATGATTGTACATAAAAATTTAATATGGGTTTATAAAATTGTCTACAAGGTAGATTAATTAGTGTAGAGCTCTCAAATTTGAGCGTGAAGAAGCTTATATAATTTGTTAAAATCAATGATGTAAATTAATGCTTAATTGGTTATACATGATGGGAAGCAACATAATCTAAGTATGTCAAAGTAATAAAATAAAATAAAATTCAAATTTATAAATATGTGATTGTTAAATCCCAACATTGATAATTTTTCATAAATTATTAGATAAATAAATCTTCTTCAGTAGTGATGTACATGACATTTGAAAGTCTCCTTTTTTGTTATTAATTAGGTATGTTGAGAAGAATTTATAGAGATTTTATGATTAGATCATTCTCAATAATTATAATGAAGAAAGAGGCTAAACATTCCAAAACAATTACAATTTTCAAATTATTTTTCCTAGTTTAAGTTATTATTCAAAGAGAATTATTTATATGGTAATGAATTAGAATGACACCTATGTTCAAGTTATAATCTTTCTAAAAATATCACCTAACATTTCTAAAGCCATCTTTAACACATGATACTTAGGAATTGACAACTACATACAAATGGATATATAATCACATATTTTATTAATACAATAGATGAGAAAATTAAGATTCATAAAATGTTGAAATTATTAGTATTGCCCTATTCTTAAGAGGAACATTCCATAAAAATACAAAACCTTATACAATTTTCTTATCCTACTACATTTCACACCCAAGAGTGTTGAGTTATTGCAATTCCCTTTTTCCTCCTAGAAAAACATGTGCACATGGTCATGTTCTAGGCTACCGAATTTTACCACTTCTAGTGGAGTCATCAGATGCTAGGGAATATGAATTCAAGTTTCACTCTTTATGAGTGCTCCCATTGATATTACACCACACTACTACTGTCAATTATTACAAAGTGTAAAATCCACCAAATGTTTTGGTATTTCTCTAATTATGGATGTATACATCCAATTCCACACACCATTTCTATTTAAACTGTCAATCTTAATTGAATTACACTCAAATGCATAATTTGGACCAAAATCACTTAAATGTGCTAAATAGTTTGATATTATCATATACAAGTGATGATTTAGGATAATATATCCCTAAATCAATCAATGCATTTTATGTGATTGTTAACTTTGAACAAATTACTTCAAGTCAAAATAACAAAAATGCATTTTGGTAATCTAGATCACTCTTTTCATCTAATCTAGAATCACACAACACATGCATGTGTTATTTTGTGTCGACAACATCCTAAATAGAATAACGGTTTATACATAAATAACATCACCTTATAATTCCTCTCTAATCTAATTATGACCCAATAATATGACTTTCTGACCAATTTGATTAATAAAGAGCACCAATTTCCAAAGAATTTCTTAAATTTTGTATTATCTTATTTAGGAAAATTAAACCAAATTATGAGCTTAAGTAGAATTCCATATAAGTTATTAAATATTTTTTTAATTAAAAATTTATTATTATTAACTACATCATCAAGTGAGTTCATTTTTAGGGTGGCATCCATAAGCCATAAATGAAACAAATATCAAGATTATAGCATCTAATGCCTTTTTAATACCCCTTCCTCTCAAATATTTATGATGATATTTATGGATATTATTTAAATAATTGGATTATTTCATGGACATAAATCTCCATATTGAGATGGATGGTCATGGTTGATCCTAATTAATTTTCAAAATCTTTAAATAGGAGGGTCAAGACCACTTTGATTGAGCTTTATTGGTGTAAAATTATTATGTGAAATTCTCTCCACATGACTTTTGTGAGTTTTGAGTATTATGTTTAATTTGTAATAAGAGAGCTTCATTAATAGACATAACATTTATTTTCATATCATGATCCTAGTTTATAGTTGACATTCTTAATATGTTAGATGAGCTTTCCTTGCACCATTATTAAATACATAAGCATAAAATAATGGCGATAAACATGTTTTGAGATGCTTATGGATGATTGGAATATCTTGGGAAGGTAACTTGTGTTTGCTTTATTTCATTTATTGATAATATCATTTTCATACCCCATTGAATAGGTTGGCCTATATTGTTATGTTCATATGCTTTTATTGTGTTTTTCATGACTAATGCTTGATCTAACCATATTTGTAATCCATATATACATCTTGTCATTCCCAGTGGGACATTGCATCCCTCTCAAGTAAGGAAGACATTTTGGAAATATTAGATTTCCTTAAAAGTCATTAAAAATCATTTAACATCAATTTTTAGCTTGTTTTTTCCATGTTTTTGACATTTTTTATTGATACATAGGTCACAAAGTGACCGATGTCGATTCTAGGTGAGTAGCATCAGTCAAGGCTAACCAAAATCAATTAGGTTATAGGGAAAACATGGCTAACAATTTGTATTTTTAGATCCCTATTCAAATTTGTAGCTGTTAATTTGAGTTTTTAAGTCTTTGGTCTGAACATTTATTCATGATCCAAAATTTTCTTTTTGAGATTTTATCCTAAACGTGTTTTTAGAAAGAATTAAATTGTTAATCCAAAAATAAAATTGCATGAGTTGGTAGGGTATTTTACACCTCCTTCTTTTAAGATATTGTATGGTGGCATGGACCTTCTAGTTACTCACCAAATCATAGAAGAACCAAAGACCAAAAAAATTAGTACGCATTGAAAAAATCATATAAAAAAATTTGGCTAGTTTGTCTTAACCAACACATACTATGGTGAATAGACCAAAAATTCCCCAAAATCAATAAAACACATATAATTCAAGGCAATAGATTCCAATGAATTAGTGGCTCACTGACTCGACTCAAGGAGTGAACCAAAATAATGTTGTGTATTTTAGGGTGTATATCCATCACAAATCCATGCAATAATAGGGGCACATACCACCCGAATAGAAAGAGGGGCACATACCACCCAAATAGAATTATGTTCTATCCATGAATTCACCAAACATGTAAGATTGGAATTCTATGCGATAAATTATTTTAGGATTGGATACAGGTAACAATGTTGATAAGTATAAATTTGACAAGATATGTCCATATCCATTTGGTTTATCTATTCTCTAAGTCCCCTTTCCATATCATTTTAAAGCACCTAAATTTGACAAGTACAAAAGAAAGGGTGACCCTCATGAACACATTAAGGCATTCCTTGTGTTATGTGACGAGGTTGCTTACAACAATATATATTTTCTTCATTTATTTCCATGAAGTTTAGTGGGACAAGCTCTAGATTGGATACTTAAGTTACCCAAGGGATCAGTTATGGATTGAAAAGAATTATTTAGAAATTTCATGAACCATTTATAATACAACAATAAACATGAATTAACCATTGTTGACTTGTGCAAAGCCAAACAAAGTGATGCATAAAGCTTCATAGCATATCAACAAAGGTGGAGATCATTAGATGGTCACTTTCAACATAATTTTCAAGAATAATAGTTGGCAAACATATTTTCATAGAACTTACACCATTAGGTCATGCACAATCTACAACTTACTTATGTTAACTTATTTGAGTAAATTATAGACAAAGGGGTGAAGATTGAGAAGGTTCTTGTTGCCAAAGGCCTTGTCAATATTTTCATGTAGGGTCAAACATAAAATCTGATCCAATCACTAGTTCAAAAGGTTTCACAAGAGAAACCTAAGGTTTTCAATAAGAATAAAAACATGGTAGGGAATGGAGTAACTAAGGCAAGACATGTAGAAATGGTGCAGGAACTGCTGACTCCAAATGTAAAATGATCTCCCCCTAATCCACCATATAATTTTCAAAGATATCCTCCATGGAGGACATTATATAATCAATTTAGAGTCTTTAGTAAATCAGGTGAGCTAGTTGAGATGGTGTTTCAAAAGCTTGTAGTAGCTAATATGATTATATGGCTAGTACCAAATCCATTTCCATAAAATCAACCAAAGCTAGATTTTATACAAAGAAAATAAATGGTGAAACTTTCATCATGTTTTTGGTCATGGTGCTTATCATTGTGTCTAATTACAACAATTTTTTTAAGATTTTATTGAGAGTGGTGTATTTGAAATTGAACTTGCTCTACTAGACACTGATCAGGATATGGGAATATACAAATATCCATTTCTTTGACATAATCAATATCAACAAAAAAATAATCAAAAATAATGATAGAATCAAAAATATAATCAGGGTCAAAATCATAAATTGCATGAACATAATCATGATCATATACCCATGCTAAAAACTTGGGTTATAACAACATTTCTTACAACTATAACAAAATCATGAGATGTATTTCTACAACTGACATTACCACTATTACTATTAAATCTTATGAATCGTCTCATAATCATTAAAGTATGGGATATATTACTATATGGTAAAAAACCTATTCCTGTAGTAACGTTATATTGAGTTAAAGTAATTTTGTTACAATTTAATTTACACAGGTTGTTATTTATGGACACCATCTTTCCTCTAATTATAATATATCCTCATAGACTTGAAATTTATCAAATTTAACTTGAAACCCATAAGTCACCGTTCAAGGCCCTTTGCCTTTGTCTTCTAATTATAATGGCTCCTTTCTACCTCTAGGTTGCGTAGTCACAACTAGATGCTCATGAGTTGATCTTCAGGGCCCTTTTCCCTCTTATTCCACTAAACCCAATGTGAACATTGTGCCTTTGGATCCAAATCCAAATATTATGCCAAACAAGGCTAAGATGTCTCATCCTAATATTGAAAAGCCTTATTTTACATCGGACTAACTAAGTAAAACCCCTACACATATTTCTATTTTGGATCTCTTGCATATGTCTGAAGTCCATAGAACTATCTTGAACAACCTTTTACAATAATCCAATGTTCCCAATGATATCAATCCCGAATAGTTCCAAAACCTTATGTGATATTTATCTTCATTTTGATAGATCACATTTGATAAAAAAAGACATGTCCACTCTTGGTCCACACATTAATAACCCACTATATATTGAGGTATTAATTGAAAACCATAAGATCAAGTAAGTTCTTATAGATAATGGTTGAAGGCTGAATATAGTGTCCCTCATACTAGTACATAGATTGGGATACAATGTGAAGGACATTCAGCCAGAAATGACCATTATAAATTCTTACAATAATGTTTAGAGGGAGTCTTTTAGTACCATTTATTTGCTGATCATTGTTGGGTTTGTTTCCCATCATAAATTATTACATATTGTAGACACTGAACTACCTTATAACATACTTCCTATTTATCCTTAAATACATGAAGTACAAGCCACCTTGCATTAGTGCCTTATGTTTCCCCACAATGGGATTAAGTTACTATTCTTATTGATCAATAGCCTTATAAGTATTGTAAACATTTGGAGGTTGAATTTTGAAATTATAACTATTGTCATGGTTCCAAATTCATTACAAAGAAGAACAATAAACTAGATTCACATCCACCTTCATCCAATTATATCAACCCTATTGACCTTGTGTCTATTTCAGCTAATCCATTTCCCATAAATCTTGCAAAATAAGTTGCTATTGAAGATTTGGTAATTTCCTCATATGGTATTAAGGATGCTTTCCATATTTCTAATCTATCTAAGTCTCCCAAAACATTTGGTAAACCCAAACCTTCCAAAATCCATAATAGACCCAACTTGATTTGAAAATAGAAAAAGCACAACAAAAACCACCTATGGTATTTATACTTGATACGTCACCAAAATAGGATCAAGTGGCTTTTACTAAAGGAGATTTGTTATATTCTAACAACATTATTGATTGCTTTTAGAATCTAAAATATCCTATCTGTAATAAAGTTATGGACACTTTTGATTATACAAGAAGAAGCATTGGCATGTGAGCACAAGGAATCTTGGAAACTTTATCAGATAGAGTAAATAATTTAAATCATGGTCTTGGATTTATACCACCTATGGGTGAACTCATGACTTTCAATAGTTATTCTTCTAAATCAATTAGCAACAATACTCCTAGAAGCAATGTAGCATCCCATTAAAACCTTTTCAATGAGATTGTTGACTTAGATTTATTTGAACAAAATACCATTATAACCTTAATACCATTACCCCTATTGTTCCCTATGCCATTATCATCCCGAACTCATTGATTAGGACCAAAAAATTTTAGTCATATTCTTTGATGAGTTTTATAATGAAGAATCAATTGGAGAAGACATGGGCCTAGGAGATGGATTGCCCATTAGAGATCACAATCAACACTTTTATTTTTCATTGGATCCTTCTGCCTACTATAGAGAGCAGGCAAAATTCTTGGTCATGATAAAGATAAAACATCAAGATCTTTGGGTAAAAACCTCTTTGAGGTCCTCATTGATCAAGGAAAAATTAAAGAAAAAGATAATCCCTCAAGTGAAAACTTGTTTCAAGCACTCTTGGATAGGAAAGTTTGGTCATCACCAAAGGATTCTCAAGGTCCATTAAGTCCTAGCTCTATATCTAGGACAATCATTTCTTTATAATAACAACAAATGTTTGAGCATCTTGCTCTTGAGTTTCTTGAGATTTTTGTTACTTGGTCTTTAGCTGAGATGATAGATTCAGATTCATCACATTACCCAAAGTTTTGGGAGGAATAAAAATAAATTATAATAGAAGAAGATGATACTAATCACACCTTGCCTAATATTCTTGAAGATGTATCTACACATTTAGAAAACATAGTTGAAGTGAACCTAGGAACATATGATGATCCCAAAATTGTTTATCTTCGAGTGTCCCTTACTAAAGCAGAATGTGAACACATTATATCCATTTTGATGGATTTCATTAATATTTTTGCATGGGCATATCCAAAGATGCTAGGATTAGACCCTCACTGGGTAGTGCATCACCTTATTGCTCATCTAGATGCAAAACTAGTTAAATAAAAATTGAGGAAGATGCATCCACACATTTCTCTTTTGGTCAAAGCCAAATTCAAAAAGTTATCAAGACCAGGCTTCATCAGACTGCTAGAATATAATGAATGGATATCAAACATAGTTATAATTAGTAAAAATTCAGGGCATAAATCTTTATATTAATTTCATAGATATCAAAAACCATGCCCCAAAGATGATTATCCTCTGCCCAACATCAACATGATTGGAATTTGTATTGATGGGTATAAGATGCTATCCCTTATGGATTGACTTTATGGATATAATTATATCAAGATATCCCAAGAAGATCAAAATAGGATGGTTTTCACCACTCTATGGGGAACATTTTGGTACCAAGTTATGTCATTTGGATTGAAGAGTGTTAGAGCCAGATATCAATGTGCCATGACTATCATCTTCCATGACATGATATTGTTAAGGACTAAGTTAATGATATACCATAAAAATAATGAATACGTGTTGGACATCCTAATGTTATTTTCATAATCTTTTAGAGACTTCATGAATATAAAGTCCACTCGAATCCTAAGAAGTGTTCTTTGGCATCACTTCAGGGAAATTGCTAGTGCTCATTATATCATAAAGAGGTATCAAATTCGACCCTACTAAGGTAAAGGAAATAATATAAATGCCTCCACATTCAAGTATTAAATAGATTTGAAAGTTGCAAGGAAAGATCCAATCTATACATAGGTTCATTTCTCAATTGGCAAATAATTACCACCCATTTACACATATCTTGAAGAGAGGGGTCACATTTTAATGGGATGAATATTTTCAGTTAGCATTTCTAAATTGAAAAACATATTTATCAAAATTTATATTTTTGAGACCACCAACACCTGGAAAACCACTACTTCTTTACATATCAATAATTGAACATGATGATCAAGGTAAAGAACATGTAGTTTATTATTTTAGATACACGTTGGTGGCTTATAAACACAATTATATACATGTTGATAAGGTGTGTTTAGATAAGGTCTTTGGTTCCCAAAAATTATGGAATTATATGCTGAACAATAAAAAAATTGTCAGCGTTAAGGTGGATCCTCTCAAGTTTTTATTATCCAAAGTAGTTATCATAGGATGTATGGCTAAATGAGTCATGATCTTAAGAAAATTTGATGTTGAGTATTAAAATTTGAAAGATATTAAAGGAAAGGTTATTGTTGATCAACTTGTAGAGGTCCCTCTTACATACACTCAACCACTCAAGATTCGACTTTCTAGATGATTCTATCATGACAATGGAAGAAGTGCAACATGAACCTAAATAAAGGAAACTATATTATGATGGTTCCTTCACTTCTCATGGATATAGAACCAAAATATTGTTGATTACACCACAAGGGGATTTGATTCCCAAAGCATCTCACATTAATTTTGATTTTACCAAAAATATGGAAAAGTATGAGGGACTTATTGGAGGACTTTGCCTTGTAGTTTAGTGGGGTAATTAACACTTAATAGTTTATGGTGATTCCTAATTGATCATCAATCAGACCACTTACCAGTATCAAAATAGAGTTGACAAGTTTGTACCCAAAAATAAAATCATGGATAATTTCAAGGTTCTATTTAAATCTCTACAGTATAAACAAGTGCCAAGGGCCAACAACAGATCTATCTATGTAATGGCAATAATTGGGTGTATGATATAGATTGTCAGTGGTGCTAAAGAGTATCAATTTATAATTGAAAATATTATATAGCCCACACATATTATGCCAAATTCAGAAAGGGTATGCACCATTATTGATCCTAATCCCCCACCTCAACCACCTTGGTTCTAAGACTATTAAAATTATTTCCATGATCATGTTTCTCCACCTGACTTATCCAATAACCAACAAAAACTATTCCTTCACCCTCTAGTCCATTATACCCTCCTTAGAAACACACTTTCTCATAAAGGCTATGATGGAACACTACTATTTTGTTTATCTTTGGGAGAATCTAAGATATCTTTAAATGAGGTTCATGAAGGAATGTGTGGGTTCCACACCATTGGTGTAGTCTTAAATAAAAATATACTCAAAATAGGCTATTATTCAACCAAAATGGAGATAGATGCTTGAAATTATGTGACAAAGTGTGTTCCTTATCAACAACATGGATATTTGATACATGCACCTTCCTTAACACTGCATCCAATCACAATACCATGCTCATTTTCTACTTGGGGCCTTGATCTCATTGGAAAAATAAACCCAATATCCTCAGATGGTCATAAACACATTTTAATAGCTACTGAGTATTTTAATAAGTGGATTGAGGCCATTCCTTTCACTTATGTCATTAAGAAGTACATTTCCAAGTTCATTCATTACCATATCATCTATCGATATGGCATCCCAACATGCATTATATCTAAAAATGATAGATCCTTTGTAAACAAAGATGTTAAATACCTTTGTGAAAAATTCAAAATGAAAAACAAGAAATCCTTGCCATATAACCTATAAGTTAATGCACAATCCAAGGCATCAAACAAAACCATTGTATCCATTCTAATTAATATTGTTGATGACACTGGCCATAATTGGCACTTAAAAATCTTTTGTACACTTTTGGCTTATCAAACTAGTCATTAAACCCCTATAGGGGCCACTCCATACTCCCTTATTTACGACACAAAATCTATTATCTTGATTGAGATTAATCTACCTTTATTTTGAGTATCTTTAGAGCATATTGAATATGAAAAAGAATATAGATTCTCAAGGTTGTAAGAACTAGAAATTATTGATGGTAAGCATTTTGATGCCCTAGAAAACTTGCAAGCCTATCATAACAAATTATGGAGAAGCTAAAACAAGCACATTCTCCCTCAGGAGTTTGAGATTGGTGATTTGGTCTTGAAAGAGAAATAGAAGAATAAAAACTCTCAACCCAAGAAAAAAGTTAAGTTTTAACCTAATTAGGTAGGACCATATGTTATCATGACAAACTATGGGTCAGGGGCATACAGTCTAGCAACTTCCAATAGTGAAGAACTTCTAGAGCCCATGAACATTTTGCACCTCAAGATGATCTATGATTGACATATTCAAAACATTATCTAAAAGACCCCTTACTTAGGGGCAATTTGTGCTGAAGTATTTTATCCTATCATTATATCATGTAGCATCCTCTCATGGACCATATTCATTTTAAGCTACTCTCATTAGTTTTTTTTAGAACCATATTATTTTCATGACTCTATACATTGAAAGATTTAGACTATTGAAACTCTAAACACATTTTATGCTACCCTGGACTATCCTCTTTTGGACCATATTTATTTTGAACCACTCTCTTTGAGAACCACATTTTATACCACTCTGGACCATCCTCTTTTGGACAATATTCATTCTGAGTCATTCTCTTTGAGAACCACATTCTTTCCATGTCTTTGGCTATTGTAACTTGAACATATTTTATCCATGGATCAATTATGATCCTAATTATGACTCATAGGCACTATGGACACAATCGAAGATATTTATATAAATCACATTAGCATAGAAAAAATTATGTAGGTTATTCTATAAACAAGTGAACATAGATACTACAATGTATCATTTTTGCCTACTACAAGAATATTCAGACTTTATCTTATGCTATGCATTATTATATTATTTTATTATTATTTGGTAATCATTATTGCCTTATCAAGACCTCATTCTTTCCGATTGTATGTATGTGCCATTGTAGTCAGGTTTTGCTATTATTGGATCTTCTAATCTTGATTAGTCAGTCCCCTATTCAATTATTTATATTCATGCATGTTCCATTGTGGTTGGCTTTAGATATTATTGGATATTATAATCTAGGATGATATTTCATGATTATTTAGACCCCTAATACATTTTTTATATCAATGAGTGTCATTTTAACTGGCTTAGTCGTTATTGGAATTTATACTCTTGGATGAGCATTTACTTGATTAGTTGGTTCCGCTGGACATTTTTATACATATTTTATCCCAAAAACACCCAAATACATTATAAAATGATCGACAAAATAATAATAACATTGTCTTACACTTATGTTTATTCCAATCATCCCATGATGTCCCACACTATTATAATGTTTTAAGTAATTATCCCACACACTTGCTATTTTTCAAGATCATTTTCATTTATCCTTCTAGTTTTCCATTTTGGCAAGGCCATTCCCATAATCCCTTTTCTTCTACAACATCAATGATGTTTTTTGGTCATCACCTTTTATTCTATCCCACTTCCTGGGAGAACTACATTTGACCTAACGTTTGTTTTGGGCCACACATCCATGGAACATGTAGGCAACATCCACTTGTCGTATACATCTAGAGTCAACATGACCACCCCCTTCTTTTTATTCTTCTTCCCCCATTTCTTTGGTGTTGTTTCCCTATTACTTGGAGACAAATTTGTGTCATTCTTGTTATGTTATTATATAAATTAATGCCTCTATTACATGTGCCTAAATAATTATTTTGAAACCACACTCATGTTTGTATGTGTTTAAATGATTTTTATTGGTGTTTTGTTGTGATTTATTGCCTCTTCATTTATTTCTTTCTGTACCTCTATTATTTTTTTGTTTCTTCTCAAGCTTTTGTTCTAATGTTTGGTCTTCTTCTTTTCTTTTATTTATATAGGAACATCTTAGTGGTCCACGTGGATCTTGATTATTTATATCTTGATCTCATGTTATTAAGTTCTTGCTTTATTTTTTTTACATTCTTGTCCCTACTTAAATCTCAATTACTCATCTCTTGATTTTAAGTTGGGTTCAGTTACGTTTTATTTTTCTTGGCCTTTGTTGGTTTTTGGTTTAAATGCCAATAGTTGTAACTATGGTCTTTGTCATTTTAACCATTATCCTTAGTTAGAGGTATTCACATTTGAGTTGGCTTAGCACAATTTAAATGCAATGTCAATATAGGCTACTCATACTTATGATGCCTAATTTCCTCTTTTTATATCAAGCACTATATGCTTTGGTTTCAAATCTCAACATCGATGAAACTTTGATGATCAGCTCTTAAGAACACCAATAAAACTAGGATCAATAGGTTTAGCACTTCGACTCTATGTAAGATGTGAATCTCTCGGCATACATCATGAGCCTAATAAAACTTTTGTTAGTTTTCTTCATCCCTCATTCCATTCTCTCCCATTTATAGATGAAATACATTAGCTTGAGGTCCATTTGGATGATGTAGGCATCACTTGGATACATGACATATCTCAAGTCAACTTGACCATCTTCATTCTTCTTGTCATCTCTTTCATCACTTTGTGCATCATTGTATGCCTGGTTTTTTATAGATTTTTTAGCCATTATAACATCGCATCTGTGTTTATGCCTATTCATCTTTAATCTATGTAATAGGTTATACCCTTGAGATATTGATTTCCAATTTGCCCTATAGGGACATATCATTTGGACTAATTGTTGAATCAAATCAGCCCTACAAGGGCAAACCATTCTTTATCAATGATCAAAATTGTTTATCAAATGATCAAATTTGCTCTAATGGAGCACATTAGTATTTCTTATCTCTTTGGAGACATGATTCTCCTTTTCCTCTAATTACAAGATCTATATAATTTTTCCCTCATTTTAGAAATATTTTACTATGCAATTTATCTTAGAATCAATCATTCTATAAGTGCATAGTTTTCACCATAGTTTTGGGTGTGTTCAAAGTGTGTCACTTATATTTTTGTATTGTATCCTTCTCATTCCCCCATCCTTGGGGATAGTTTCCTCTAATTATATTTTGATCATTGATGGAGTCAATGTATGTAAGCATTAACTCATCTAGATTTAGTCTGTTTTATGGGTTAATCCCACTTTATCTCTCCTTTTGAGATTCCATCCTTCTCTTCCATCCTTGTATGTCCTCTCGAAGGGGCATCATGGGTTAATTCCTTCCAATTTATTCTTGACAACTCTTTCCTTTGAAGAGATATTATTTTGGCTGGATGTCTTGCTATGCCTTATCAAATAGGGGGAAAATGTAGACATCTAATTCCTAATAACATTTGTGTTGAAATTGTCAATCTTACTCAAATTTTAGTCAAACACACAATTTGGGTCAATATAAGTTAAATGTGATAAATGGTTTGAGCTTATCATATAAAAGTGTTGATTTAGGCAAGTGTATCCCTAAATAAGGTATTGGATTTTATGTGATTATTAACATTGATCAAATCATTTTGAGTCAAAATGATGAAAATGCATTTTGGTGCACTAGATCACTCTTTTATTATAATTCAAAAGCACATGATAGATGCACGTGTTATTTTATGTTGACAACATCTTGAATCAGATAACACAATATATGAAACTAATACTGCCTTCTAATTTATCTTTAGTCAAATTATGAACTAGTAATATGACATTTTGAAAAATTTGATTAATGAAGTACACTAATTTCCAAAGAATAATTTAAAGTTTGATTATTCTTAGTTAGGAAAATTTAACCAAATTATGAGCTTAATTAATAATTCCATAGAAGTTATTAAATATTTTTTATTGGAAATTGATTCATATTAACTACATCATCATGTTAGGTCATTTTTAGGGTGGCATCCATAAGATATAAATGCAATAAATATCAAGATTATGGCTTCCCATGCCTTTTTAATGCCCCTTCTCCCAAACATTTATGAGGATATTTATTGATATTATTTACATAATTAGATTAATTCATGGCCACACATCTTCATCTTGATATGGACGATCATGGTTAATCTTGATCAATTTACAAAATCTAAAAATAGGAGGGCCAAGGCCAATTTGATTAAGCTTAATTTGTGTAAAGTTATTATGTATAATTCTCTCCACATGCCTTTTTTGAGTTTTGATTATTATGTTTAATTTTCAATAAGATATCTTCATTGATAGGCATAGCAATGATTTCCATATCATGAACCTTGTTTATAGTTGGTATTCTTGAGATGGTGGAGGAGATTATCTTGCACCATTTTTGAAGACTTGAGCATCAAATCAAGGGGAAAACATTTTTTGAGCTTCTTACGGATGATGGGAAGCTCTTGGGAAGGTAACTTATGTTTTTTTCTTTCATTTGATCTTAATTGTCATTTTCATGCCTCATTAAATAGGTTGGCCTAGATCATTACGTGCTTATGTATTTATTGTGTTTTTCATAACTAATAATTGATCTAACCATCATTTTAATTTATCTCTACAATATGTTGATGGATGCAACCTGAAATGTTTAAGTTTTTAACATTTTCTATGTTGGGTCTAATCTGATACCTTTGTTACACCAATAACATGTATTCTGAAATTCCTACAAATTTTATTAATATTTATGCATTTAATTTATCCATTTATTCATCATATGTTTTTAAGTAACTCATGTGGAAATGACACAACACTTTCTATTTTTCTCTTGTTGGTAATGATTTTGAATCCATAGATATTGTTAAAAATTATTACATTATATTTTTCTCTTAGTTTATTTGAAATTGCTACATTTGAATTGTGTGTGATGTATTCCAAACACTTTTTTGTTTCTTCTTATGCCTATTTACTATATTTTTTATTTCTTTAAATGTTATTTTTTAGTGCCTTCTATAGGTTAATACAACTATACTTATTTTTTATATCATACGACTGTACTTATTTTTTATGCCATATAATTGTGCTTATTTTTCATGTCATACAAATTTATTTATAAAAAAAAAGTATGAACATGTATAAAAAACAATTCATACATAATTTGTTGTGTGGACATTAATTTTATATATATTAACACCTAAAAAGAAAAAAAATCCCTTTTGGCATTCCATGCACCATTAGGACAACTGCTAATCATTTAGTTGGTCAGTTTAACTAACTGATAATTTTATATTTTTAAACATTATGTCCTCCTTGATATATATTTTTTAACATTAGTATTATTAGTATTAAACTTTTAAAGTGATATGTGGTTTTGTTAATACTTTAATCACTAAAAGTGTTGGACTAATTTGCATTTTTTTATTACATTGTTAGTTCATCTTTTTCTTAGATTGTCGAATAATTTGTATTAGAAAAATTGTTTGAAAATAAAGTTGTAAGTCATAAAAGTGTCATGAAAATTCTGACAATAAATTATTTTTTCACTTTTACATTATAAAAAGTCATAAAATCAATAGATATCATATATCTGTTATCCAAATGTCTTTAGATAAATTATTTTTTATTAAAATATTGGTTAATAGTTTGTTTTATTTTATATTGTTTATTTTATAAATTTTTTTGGTTGGTATTAATAATTATTAAAGTAATTTATATTATTATTTGTACAACACGTTATAATTCTTCTTGAATAAATAAATTTATGTATTGATCTCTTGTTTTCCTCTTATTCACATCATGATAGATTAGTCTTTAACACTCAAAATTATTTTAATAGTACAACCATGTTATGTAAAAACAAACATCATATCAAACCCCTAGAGTGCAACTAGAGTCCTTTTCTCCTAAATCACCTTTGTATGTACCAAAAGGCTGCAAGTCATTTTTTTTGTAAAATATAATCATATAAAATGTCTAAATTGGTAGTTTGAGTGTGGCTTGTGACACCCCATCCATAGGTCCTTTTTGCATGCTATTGTGACCCTTCTAGACCCCTTTTTTTTCATTACCAATCATCTATAACCTTCTGAACCCTGATTCCACCTTAGCTAGGTAGTATTCTCTATGTCAATCTTATTCCCTCAATTCTTGAGCCTATAGGATAGTAGCACCAAATTTAGACTATATCATTGGACCCCAAAGTGTCCCATTTTTTATGCTCCTATAAATTTGTACTTTGAGGCCCAATGGACATTTTCATTTGGTAATTATCCTTAATTAGGTTGGATTAGCATGAATACATCTGACCCATGACCAATTATTCCCTATAAAAGCCCACTCAAAGCTCATTTATAAGGGAGGTGACCAAACTTACAAAACAAGCAAGAATACAAACAACACATTAAGGTGAACTTCCCTATTCTTTGCATATAGTCACCGAACATAGCTACAAACATATTCAAATGCTCATACTAATCCCTAGCCACCCCAAACACTATCAAATTGGAATTTTTCATCTACATCACACTATTACACAAAACATACTAGGTGGGAAAACTTCATATGGCTTGATCCTCTTCAAAGTATTGGTATGTAGGCATTGTGCCCACACAAGGGGTGTGGATTGCATGTTCAGTGCATCTTACACACTAACCCTCCCTCCCCTTCATTTATAATTTATTCAAATATCATTTTATTAAACATAATGGAGGGTTAGGGTTTTGATATAAAATCAAATCTACAATTAGTTTCATCAATAACCAGCCCTTGATTTTTCATAGGCAAGCTCACATAGGCACAACACAACTACCTACAAAGTTTTGGGTCTCTTTTATCAATTTAGATAATAGTATTAGGAACAAATAATAGCAGTGGACACTAAAGCATCCAATTTTCAGTGCTCCTATCCTTTTGTCGAATGAAAGCTAGATTCAGGTTTATGAAACCTTCCTAGTCTTGCACAACTATTTTTAGCCTCTTTATCATCCATCTCAATCTATTTCCAACTAAGTTATATTTCTTCTTATTTATTTTTATTTTTAAAAAGGTGATAAAATTAAACAATTACACAAATCAGGACTATAATTATTGTTATATTTTGTATTGATTCATTAATCTAGACCTTTAAATAAAATAGGAATAAAACTCCATTATTTACAAAATATATTAAATCATTTGGAGAACCTGACTTACTTCACTTATGCACAAAAACCCTATTGAAAATTTCTTTCTAATTTTAGCAATATTTTTATGAGTGCTTTCCTATGTATATAAGTTAGAATTTCACGTTTAATTTTTTAAAATTCACTATAGTAATTTTAAAAATCATTTTTATTTCAAACCCTTGTTCAATATAGTAGGTCCCTTTGATTCTTGAGGTATCACCTTACATCTTAGTTAGATTTCACATAAAAAAACAAAAATGGATCTCACTTATTTCAAAACATTTCTTGCAAACAATAAAGAGTCTATAATCGGTCCTATAATGTATATGAATGACGAAGTTTACTATATGTTAATGCAAAGCTTCATTATTTCCCTTTCATGATTTATTTTTATAATATGGGATGATATTCAAAAATTTATTGCTAAACATGTTAAGATCCCTTTCCTTTAAATAAATGTTTATTTTTCTTTAATACAAGGGTTCAATATTTATTTTATATATACTCTCTCTCTCTACCATGCAAAATAATTTTCAAATCTATCTTGCTAAACATGTTAGAAATGTCATGTTACAAGTTAATGTTTTTTATGCATTAGTACAAAGTTTCATGCTCTTTATCCCTTGTTTGTTATCTCTCATGTGGAATGTTCTTCATAATCATACTATTATACAACTTATAACTCCAATTACATACATTTCATCCCACATACATGGTTTTTGCCTAGATGTATACAACTCTTTGACTACTTTTGATTATCTTCCTATCAATACTAAACACAAGAAAACAATAATGGCTATATCTATCTCTCCTCCCTTCAAACATGGTTCATTTAGCTCTTATCCCACACCTACTACTAACTATATGCCTATAGTAGATCATGCGGTACCTGATATCACCCAAGTTTATAAAGATAGGAAGGTTGATTACACTGATGGATATAGCTTTGTCACTTAGGTTATTACCCCTTTGATATAATTTCAGTTCTCAATCTCCTTCAATGATCACATGCTTACAAAGATGTGTTGTATTCAACCCTTTGTAATACAAATTTTCCTATTTCCATGAAATTAGCTTATGTTGTCTCTATCCTCAACACAATGTAATGGACTGAAGAGCATATTTAATTTGAGAAATAGGATTTACCCCTGCATCACATCATTGAACAACATCTACCCCTATATATTCATGTAGGAGTAAAAAGAGTGTTAGTTGATAATGGTTTAAGACTCAACATTTACAACTTTTTTTTCTTAAACTTATTAATATACAACCTATAGATCCAAACCATTCCAACATGAACATTAGATGTTTTGAAAACATTCCATACAAAGTCATGGGTCAAATAATACTCAATATTACTTTAGGACCTCAGACATTGCAAACTACCTACCAAGTCATGCCAAATCACCTTAATTATAATTTATTACTTGGTTAGCCTTGGATTCATGGTATGCATGCAATCCCTTCCATACTCCATAATTGTTTAAAATTTAGTCATAAAGGTTATATATACACATGCCCAATGGATAATGAACCTTTTAAATACTACCAAGTTACCAAATCTCCATAAAATTACATTTTGCACTTTAATCTTTGTAATATACCTACACAACTGTGTGTACCTTTAGACCATACACCTCATCAAAAGATTCCAAGTTCTATAATCTCACTGGTAGCAAATCACCAATTTACCTCTCCTTTTGCACTTAAATGTTTTTATTAGAGGGATATTATGGCAAAGGTTTTGGAAAGCATGAACAAGGAATCATCAATCCTATCGAGGCATCCATGCAACATGGAAAGTAAGGACTAGGATATCAGCTTACCTTTCTTAATGATAAACCTTCTTCCACTACTTCAAAACATATAGTGTTTTGTCCACCCATTTCACATGTATACTATATAGTTAATCATGCTTTTACATTAGCATTGGTCTATCCTGATCTCATTGATGATATAGATTCACTAGATATGTCTACATTAGATGAATTCTCTAACGATGAATCCCTCCTACCTTTTCTAAGAGCATATGAAGACCTCCCATCTTTCTATCATATAAATATATTTCCTCATCACACAAATGCCCATGCTTACTTCAGAGAAAAGTTGGATTATCCCTGGGACATACCAGTTGATTCAGATGATATTATTCATATAGCCCCATACACAATAGATCACTCCACATTGCTTAATGAGGAAATAATTAATTTCAAGGAATTGATCAAGATCCCCACATTGTTTGGTTAGATGATTCCATATGAAAGGAAGATGATACAGACATTCATCGAACATTGATATATTTTTTTAAACTCTTTGCTTGGTCTTACTCAGATATGCCATAAATTGATACATCTATAGTAATCCATTAGATTTCATTATATCCTTATGCTAAACTGGTTGAGAAACAAATTCACAAAATGCATCTTAAGGTGGCTCTCTTAGTCAAAGATGAGATCCAATTCCTCTTGGATGTTGGTTTTATTTGACCAATTGCACACCCTAAATGGATTTTTAATATAGTCCCCATGGTTAAACCCAATGGAAAAAATAGATGTTGCTCTGATTATTGAGATTTAAATAAGGCTTGCCAAAAATATGATTTCCCCTTACCTAATATTGACATGATTGTATTTTACACAACTGGGTATGAAATGTTATCATTCATGGATGGCTTTATAAGATACAACCAAATCAAAATCATTGAAGAAGATCAAGAGAAAACTTGTTTTACAACACCTTAGGGTACATTTTGTTACATTGTTATGCCTTTTGGATTAAAAAATGTCAGAGCCACATATCAATGTACTATGATGCATATCTTTCATGATTTGATTCACCACACCATCAAGGATTATGTCTATGATTTATTAGCTAAATCCAAACAATGAAAACATCACATCATTGATTTGTGATAGATTATTGAATTAAAACATCAATATAATTTGTTATTAAATCCAAATAAATGTGTGTTTGGAGTTACATCATGCAAACTTTTAGGTTTCATTATTTCTTAGAATGGTATATAGGTTGACCATAACAAAGTCAAAGAAAATGTCGACATACCACATCCCATGAACTTAAAACATGTTCAATCCTTACGAGGCAAGATCCAAGCCATCCACCATTTTGTATCTCAAATTTTTTATAAGACTCAGTCATTCAATTGATTATTAAATAAAGATACCATGTTTGTTTGGGACCAAGCTTGTCAAGAAAGATTTGACACAATCGAGAAAAATATTCTCAATCCACCTATTATAATACCACATATACTTGATAGGCCTCTCCTAATATATATCTTAGAAATATATAATGCATTAAGAGTAATATTAGCATAACATGATGATCAACATACCGAGTGAGTTGTTTATTACATCAATCACACATTAGTTGTTTACACAAAATTATTCTGTGATGGAAAAATTATGTCTAGCATAAGATTTTTCCACACAAATTTTTTGACATTACATGATCAGTAATGAGACTTAAGTTATCACAAAATCAAATACTTTGAAGTTTCTAATGGCAAAACCACATCTCTCTGGTCACATCATAAAATGGTTCATGTTATTAACAAAATTTGACTTAAAGAGTTCTAAAAAAATCAATAAAGGGCCAAATAATAGCAAATCATCTTGTAGCCACACCACTCTTGGACACTAATCCTTTTAGTGACACACTCAGAGATGATTTTACTACCTATTCCACTCATTCAGAAACTTGGACCATGTTCTTTAATGGTTCTCAATGTCCATCTAGTGTAGGGGCAAGCATTGTCTTTATCGACCCTTCTAGTCATAATTCCAATTGCATATCGATTAATTTTCTCCTGCACCAATAACATTGTAGAATATGAAGAACTTATATTAGGTCTCTTTGCCATGCAATACCTCCAAATTAGATCTATTCAAGTCTTCGATGATTCCCAACTTTTGGTGAACCAAATCAATGATGCCTATTAGATAAAAGAACAACATCTTATCCCATACTAGAATATAGTACAATGTTTATCGTCATAGTTTGACTACTTTTCTTTAGAAATTATAGAAAGAAAAGACAACCAACATAAAGATACATTGGTAAGTGCCACATTTATGATCCCTATTGACATCAATGATGATCAAGATATTTTCATAATTAAATGATTACAAACACTATCAATATCTAATGTATATTTAATCACCCTTTCCATCTTAGCCACTATGCATAGTTCCATAACTTCAGAGTGGTTCTTTGATATCTATAACTTTCTAAACAAATCTATTACACCTAATACTTTCACATGAAATGACAAATGCAAGTTACACAAACAAACACTCCATTATTTAATCATTTATGAAGACCTTTTTAAGTGATCCTTCAATGAACAATTGCTTCAATGCTCGACTTCAGCAAAATCCAAAATTACTCTTACACATATATAAAATAGTGAGTGTGGTGGTCACTTCAGTGGAGAGGCCATGTCACACAAACTACTTTGACAAGGGTATTACTAGCTCACCATGGAAGATGAATGTTCATAATACACAAAGTTATGCAATAAATGTCAATGACATAATAACATACAACATGCACCATCACAATAGTTGTAGCCTTTTATTTCTTCATGGCCATTTATTTTATAGGGATTTTTTCTTATTAGAAGGATAAACCCTGAGTCTGTCGATAGACATAACTTCATCATCACAACTACATAATACTTTACAAAGTGGGTGGAATCCAGTACACTTCAATCTACCATAGGTGAGGAAATTTTTAGATTCCTCATGACTCATATTATTTCACACTTCAACTTACTTGTAGCTATCATTTTTGATAAGGGAACATCATTAAAGAAAAAGAATGTTAAGAATTTTTTTAAAAGATATAATATTAAACACATGTTATCCACTCCATACTACCCTAAAGGAAATGGTCAAGGAGAGGTTACCAATAAAACCATCAATAGCATTTTTAGCAAAATAGTGGCCAAATTCAAAGATAATTAGCATAATCAACTAGTTTATGTATTATGGGCTTACCACATACGTATTTGTATGCCTATAAGAGCTAATCCTTATTCACTCATTTATGGCATAGAGTTAGTTTTACCATTGGAATTATAAATCCCATATTTGTGTATCTCCCTTAAAGGCATCCTCACTGATGACTAGTATCACAAAAAACATCTACGCCAACTCGAGCAGTTAGACCATACACACATCCAAGTAGCTCTGATCATTTTAGAATCTACCAGTAACATATACAATTATCCTTCAAAAAATGATTTTACACTAAAGAGTTTAAAGTTAATGATCTCATTCTAAAATAAAATATCTATATGCAATTCCAAATAAGAAATAATAGGAAAATTCAAACTGAATTAGCTAGCTTCATACCTCATTATTGAAAACGTTAGCCCTAAAGTGTATTTTCTACCCTCACTTGAAGGGAAAAAAGTAAAAAATCTAATTAATATTATGCATTTACGTAAATTTTGTGTAGTCTTGCATTACACACATTTTATTGTACATAGTTTCTTTCTACTTGTACATAATTTCTTATCTTAATTGTACATAGTTTCTTCCTGCTTTCCTTTACAATTTCTCACTTTACTTGTACATAGTGTCTTTTTACTTACTTCTATATAGCTTATTTTTAAATACTAGAAATAATATAATATTTAAAAATACCAAAAAAAATATAACATTTCAAAATACAAAAACATTAAAATAACTCAAAACAACAAAAACAATTTTCAATCTTATGCATTATCCATGCTTTACATTTATACTACCATGTTAGACTTACATTTTTCTGTTCTATGCTATTATTTGTTGATTTATCTAAATTATCATGCTTCACTCAATCTTCTTTGAGTGTGTTCAATGACACCTAAATCTTTGATTGCTTCACTTTTCCCATTGAGGGGGCATCTTAATTTTACATTTTAGACATACATCGACATATCTACCCACTAGGGGCATCTTATACATGACTAAACCATCCAGGTTATGTCATTATCACACCACACACCCTATTTATCATGTGGATGTAAATTAATTACTAGCTTACATAGATTATTCTATCAACACTTACTAGTATATAGCACTTGTGTATTTATTAGCATCTACCTAGTCTTGTACTACATGTTTTGCATACTTTCACTTCTTGATTTTATTAGTTAGATGTGATAGTATTTACAATAGTTACATTACTTCCTTTATTTATTTGAATAGATATATGTGATTTCATTTCTCTATTCCTTTTTTTTTACCTATGTGTGCCTTAGGACATTTGCCAATGTCTTTTGCTTATACTCTTTTATGTACTTGTGGCCGGCATGCCAATCTTGTTTGTTTGTAATTATATGTTTATGTGGGTATTTGAACATGTTTTGTATGTCTTATTTTATCATTTTGAGTGATATGTTACCATGTCCCTTATTTTTTGGACCCCTTGGCCTCTTTTTTATGGTTCTTGTTCCTTGCCTTGTGTGCTTGTTTACTTGTTTGCTTCTTAGTTATTTGCAATGCCATGATCCACATCATGCATTATCTTGCCTTCTTAGATGCCATGATGGACATCATGATCCATCCCTCCTTAATAACTAACTATATTTCCAATTTTATTTTATTATACTACACATGCTATTAGAATGTTACATCTATCTAGGCATAACCCTATTGATCTAACAATATCCAATACAAACTATGTTATATCTTTAGACATCTTTTGGATTATCATTGCTATATCATATATTTCATAGCATAACACACTTTTTGGGCTATTTATTATGAGGGAATTAATTTTAGGGTCTTCATTCCTACCCTCAGAAGAGGGGCAACAAATAGGGGTTTTGTCACAGAGATCAAAGCCTTCCACTAGTGAAAAATTAGTATTTAGAATACTCAAAATAGCAATCAAAGTTTAAAACACATAGAATAGTCAAGAAAAATAGTGAAAAATATATAAAAGTCATGAAATAAATAAAGGATAAGAGAAATATAATTAGACAATAGCATGAGACACCAAAGTGTCTACTTTTTGGTGCTCCTATCCAAATGGCCAAAAACCTAGAAATTTTAGAAATACACAGAAAGGTAAGGTCAATTACAATTTTGTCAGCTATAGTTCAATTCAAACTGGATAGTTTTAGTATATTTTTTATCATATTAGATAGATATAGGGGGTGTCATGTTCAACATGATGGATCTCGCTTCTAGTTTTTGATTAGGTAATTCATACTTCCAGATCAGAATCCATATTATAAACACCAATGATTAGGGGTAATATGAACGACACATTTGCCTTATTTTATTTATAGTTCATTGTATTACCCACATATTCTCATTAGTTATGTTCCTTATTCCATTTTGGAGTGGATTTCATACAGGCCTAATCTCCTCCTTTCAAAGTGGCTAAGATTAGCCTAGTTCTAAGTATACATTAGGCTATACATGCCACATTATCTGACTATAGATAATTCATGGGCTTCATGAGCCATCTCATATGACACACATTCATACTAGTATTAGTTCACAGTTCACTTCATAATGGGCAATGATGGAGCCAAAGGAATAGCTAGCCTTTGTATTCTTAAACCACCTACTCAGGGGGATTAGACACACATTCCAAACATCGATTAACACACATATAATCACATAAATTCACTTATTGGGTGATGATGGAGCCAAAGGGATAACCTTTGTACTCTTGAGCTAGCCTTAGGGAATTGAGAACTTAGCTTCATTCATGATATTAATCTTGGTACAACATATACCTAGTGTCACTCAACATCAAAATAGGTTTTGTATTGGTTAGCATACCAAGTGAGGTGTATTCATTTCTTTCTCTTCCTCTCTCTTTTTCCTAGTCTTTATACATTCTTATATTAAACATAGTGTGTCTATTAAGAACTGATCTACCCCATGTTTTCTCTTGCATATTTACACTTCATGATATTCTCTCTTTATGCATACTCAATATCACACATCTTCATGGGATTTACCATTACAAATAAGTTTAGGTACACTTTATATTTTTCCTTTATCCTAGTATTTCACTTTGTTGCATCACTAGAATAAAATGGAGGGGGAGGGGGGGCAGGGGCAGGGAATATAGTCATATAAAATGTCTAAATTGGTAGTTTGAGTGTGGCTTGTGACACCCTATCCATATGTCCTTTTTGCATGCTATTGTGACCCTTCTACACACCTTTTTCTCATTAATAGTCATCTAGAACCTTCTCAATCCTGATTCCACCTCAGTTAGGTAGTATTACGTATGCCAATCCTATTCCCCCAAGTCTCAAGCCTATAGGATAGGAGCACCAAATTTGGACTATAGCACCAAACCCCAAAGTGTCTCATTTTTAGTGCTCCTATCCATTTTAACTTTGAGCCCCAATAACCATTTTCATTTGGTCCTTATCCTTAATTAGGTGAGCTTAGCACAAATACATTTGACCCATAACCAATTATTTCCTAAAAAATCCCACTAAAAGCTCATTTATAAGGGAGGTGATCAAACTTATAAAGCAAGTAAGAAAAAAAAGAACTAAGGAAAATTTTCCTATTCTTTCCATACAATCACCCAACACAGCTACAAACATATTCAAATCCTCATACCAATCCCTAGCCATGTCAACCATGATCAAATTTGCATTTTGCATCCACATCACACTATTACACAAAGCACACTAGGTGGGAAAACTACATATGGTTTGATCCCTCTTCAGAAAATTGGTATGTAGGTAGCATGCCCACACAAGGGGTGTGGATTTCATGTTTAATGCATATTACACACTAACCCCTCTCTTTCTCGAGTAATTTTAAATATCATTTTGTCAAGCATAATGGAGGGTTAGGTTTTTGAAATAAAATTAAACCTACAATGAGTTTGGTCAACAACTAGTGCTTGCTTTTTCATAGGCAGACTTACAAAGACACAATGCAACTACCCAAAAAGTTTCAAGTCTATGGATCAGTTTGGATAATAGTTTCAAGAATGGAAAATAGTGTTATATACCAAAGAATCCACATTTTGTCACTGTTTTCCTTTTACCAAAAGAAAGCCAGATTTAAGTTGATGACACCTTCCCAGCCCTGCACAACCATTTTCAGACTCTGTATTAGTCATCTCAATCTATTTATATATATTTTATATTTCTTCTTATTTATTTCTATTTTTAAAAAGGTGAAAAATATAAACAATTGCACAAATTATGACTGTAATTATTGCTACATTCTATATTGATTCATTAATCCAAACCCTTAACTAAAATAACAATAAAACTATTTTATTCCAAAAATAGGTTAAATCACAAAACATATTAGAAGGCAAATCAGAGGATCACGGATCCCTGTGAAACATGGCATGCATGACATTATGTCCATCGCCAAGGTCCCCCAGGCCACAAAGATCATGGGCTACCAAACTAAAAACTTGTATGGTGGTGGCACTTGTTAGTTGGTGTGAAGGTTTCATAAAGGTTTTAGGTCCTCCTTTCATTATTTTTTTGGTGGTGGTTTTAATCTTTGCCCGTTAATTTGAGTTTTCATTAAAATAATGTGATTTATTTTGATTAAGTTTATTTTAATTTTAATTTTTAAATTAACTAAATTTTAATTTTAAAATTGATTAAAACTTAATTAATTTAAAAAAATTAAGAATTAATATTAAATTAATTTAGTTAAAATTAATTTTTATTATTTTAATGTAAAACTTTAATTATTTAATTAATTTTTATTATATTTATGAAAAAATTCGTGTTATTCAAAATTTTGAAAATTATTTCTTTGAATTGAAATTGAAATTTTCTCATTTTGTGATTCAAAATGATTTGAGAGATATTTTCACACGTGTCTTGTAAATTAGATGTCTATTTCATAAGCCATTTGTGACATCGAGAAGCTGGCTCTAGCACGATTCTCATGATGTAGTTAATTTCAGTGCAAGTTTCGACAATTAAAAGTTTCTTGTACTTTCATAATTAAGTTCGTAAATTACATTTTAAATAATTTCAAAGTTGGTTTTAATCACCCAGGTTAAAATTTAAATTGTTTTATCTATTTTGTAGGTGTGAAAGGAGCCAAAGTGGAAGGAACTTTCTTTTGGGGCGGGGGAAGCATGAGAAGAATACAAATTAAAGTTATTTCTAGTTTTGGGGAGGAAATTATTTCTCTCTATCCCCCAAATTTATTAAAAATAGTTATTCTATGGTCATTTCAAAGCATTGGCTCTTTTTGATTCTTATAGAGGAGACACTGAACCAGACAATTTTATGCTTTGTAATCTAATTTCTCCCCCATTTTGATTTGGGCACTATTGTTATGCTATCAAAAATTTTAACCAAATGATGATTTTATAAACCCTATTTATGGTATTCTAATGAATATTTATTAATTAAAGTTGTGGAGTTGTTTGTTTATAATCTATGTGTGCAATACAATGTTTTTTCTTCTCTTCTCCTTGCATTCTCATCAGTAAACTCTTGCATCAACTATGTTTGTGGTTGTGCATATGTTGTTCATGTAGGAGGATTATTTGAGGGTGAATTTAATAAGGTAGAATGAATTTATCTTCATATTAATATGCCTTTTATTTCTTCCCCTTACTTTTGTTCTTTTTTATTAATCTACTAACTAGGGTTAGTGTACGTGAATGTAATTTATATCTCATGATATATTTGTATTACAATATTTTATTTATTTAAATGAATGAACTATTGAGAATAATTTAATGAATATATTTAAATCAGCCACACCCTCATTAAACAAAACTTGAAATGTTGATTTTAATGATGTGGGTAAATTTAAAATACAAGATTGTTTTACTTATTAAAACTCACTAAAAACCCACAAAAATAAGGCAATGAAACTTGTATATCATTTTATTCTATCTAAGGATGAAACAAATTTTAATATTATAGAATAAGCACATGCCCCTTGAATTGGAACCATTCACAATGACTAAGTAAACTAGTACATTATGACCTAGTAGATACAAACCTTGGGAAGACCCCTTGTGGACCTCTTTTCAGGAAAGGTTGGATGGGCTAACCACCTCAAGATCATAGAGTTTGGGAGTCATTCCAAATGACACATCAACACTTTACTTATTATTTGTAGTCATTTATCTTTAGTATCATTATTTAGTGTGGTAATAAAGTTATCTTATTTTGTTATATTGTCCAAATAAATAATGTATGTCATTTATGTCAAATGTCTCAATTGTGTGGGGAATATTCTAAAAAATGACAAGCAAATGAGCTTTAGGATCAAATTCACTAAGTAAAAAATTAATTAGAGGTCAAAGGCAATAGAGGAAGGAGGCCAAACAATGCCTCTCATCATCTACTAATGAAGAGGATGTAGATTGCATTAGTGGCACATGTTTATTTTTTATTTTAGTTTCTAATATGGTATCCTATTGTAATAGTTAATTTCCTACCACTCACTGAAAATAAGTAAATTTATGTGGGTGAAACAGTTCCATTTTCCCTTTTTGTTGTACTTGACAAAGGAATAATTTAAGTCTAAATGAAATGGAGGATAAAAAAATGTGTGGATTCTTGTTCATACGTAAGTTCCCTTTCAGGGTCTATAATTTATGTTTTCCCATGTGAAAGGCTAATGAGAAGTCAATGGGTTCCCTCTTTGCCTTCATTCAATCTGTGTAGCCATATGTTCCAATGTTTGTACTAAGCATGGAATGTTAGGGATTTAATAGTAACATTATTATTTTTATTAGAATATAAGTTTTATATGTGAAAACTAATGCGTATGAGTGAGTTGTGGGTTATTACGATAACTCATGTAGATAGAGAATATAGGTTTTTTTAAATAAGAATAATATCCTTTTTTAGGATATATATATATATATATATATATATATATATATATATATATATATATATATATATATATATATATATAATGAAATACAAATCAAAATGATCATCTCGATGAGAAAATTACAATGGTACAGTTTCGTTATGGCTCACAATAGAAAGCATTTTTTATTCATATAGAAACATTAGTCTGTGGCCTTTCCACATGGATAACAATGTTATGATAAACCTTTTTCTACCAAGAAAATACTTTAATATGACCTTTCACTATTCTTATGTGAAAAATCAGAACCCCAAATAGGAATACTAAAATTGAATATAAAAAAGGAATACTACAACTAAATTTGATAGATAATATTGCAACAATGCAATCTAACAAATGTAGGAAAAGTTGTTTTTGGAAATACAAGGTTGAGGTTTGATTAATCTATAGGGTCTCTAATATACTAATTCATAGTTGTAAATAGTAAACAAGCCAAAAGAGTGCTAAATACAGAGGTTTATACCATCCCACAACCACACTTTCTCATCTCTAAGGTATGTAGGGAGTAACTTCTAGGGACTAATTGCTTATCGGTGAACCACATAATCAAGTGGTCAAGAGGCTTCTTATTGACAACAATTATAAAACCTAGGCACTTATATTATAACATTAATTATGTGGAATATAAAATCCATATGCCACATTGTCTTATGGTTTGAGTATTGGGGAAAGACCGCTCACACCATAGATCAATTAAAATTGATTATTGTTTTTCCTAAAACAACAAATCCTATCAATTTTACAAATGTTAGAACATAATTTTAACTAGGGGATTTCTTTGAAATAAAATTGATTCAACCCTTATTTCCCCCACTATATTCACCAATTTATAATCAACCAAGATCTCATAAGGGCAAGGTGAGAGCATAATATTAGCTATTTTTAGTAAGTCGTTAAATCTAGCCTTCAAACCTGAAATATAGATAAAAATCTACAAATATGAAAACTAAAAACAATGCTAAATATTTAGAAAAAAACATATTAATTATAGATATGATCTTTAAACCTTCATGTAGAATGAGGTGAAGCTCCTATAGTTTTGATACCATATTAAATTGTTGGATATGATCCATAATTGTGTTGGTTATTATAATATAAATACCCGTAATACTTGCATAGTAAATATTCTATGAAAGCTTAGAAATAAAGTAACTCATATTCATCCAAGTAGCATAGCTACATATTTTGATAAATAAAATTGACCTAATTTTTATAGTATAATAGTAACTATCATCCACAATACTCCTCACCCACAATCCCTTTATGTTCTTATATATATTTCAAGAAGGAGACTATGGAAATGGTTAAGATTTTGGAGAGTGGGTACAACAAGAATAAGATCAAACTATTATTAATAGAAGCCATTTAAGTATTTACTTAATTTATAATCTTATCTAAAAATAGGTTATGGATAAGTATGTACTAGTTAGTGTCTACCTATGAATTACAAATAAATAATATAAGTGCATCTTAAAACCATACAATAGTGCATTGGCAATTAAATACACTAACACTATGACCAAATAAGGAACAAAAGTTAAATTTGAAGTCTCTAAATTTAAAGATGAATTAAATCCATAATTGTTCATATATTGGATTCAATAATTAGAGATGTAGTTCGAGATGGAGGGGATTGAGGAGAATGATCCATGAAGGGTGAAAAATGGAGCATGAAAAATGAAGTCTCATAGTGGTGTATGGTAGGATAAACTATAGAATGTTAAAAAAATGCAAGGGAATGATAAAATCATAATGTGGCCAAAGATTCTAAACCATTTAAAATCTAAGTTTATGCCCTATGACTATTAGGAAAAACTATTTAAAAATTTATAAAATTTAAAGGGAATAAGAAAACCATAATGTGGCCAAAGATGTTAAACCATTTAAAGGATAAATTTATGTCCCGTGACTATTAGAAAAAAAAATTTAAGGAGTTAAACATTTAAGTTATAAAGATTTATTAGTACAAGGATATAATTAGTAAGTATAGAGGCTAAAAATATGAACTTATCTATAAGAATATGATGAAAAAGCAATATAAAAATACATCAATAGTCTTAGGTTCCAGCTCCAAGACTAGCTAGCTCTACTTAAGGTGAACAGAGTGGATGAGGCATATCAATATGCCTTAAAAGAAAAGGAAAAATTTAATGGGAGTGGAAAAGTGGTGAGAAAAATTGGTGGTATAAATCTAAATAAAGGAAGAATAAATTCTTATAGAACTACAAAGGAATAAGATCAAGTGGAAAGTAAGGGAAAAAATACTAATTATGGTAGTAGAGGATATTTTAGAGGTTAGGGTAGAGGTAGAGGCCAAAAAAGGTTTTATTATTGGATAACCTTTAAGTACTACAATTGTGGTGGACCTCATAAGCCCAATAAATATCCTAAAAACCCTAGATTTTCAAATAGAACCATGATGGCTCAAGAGGAACCAAAAGAAAAATAAATTGAAGTAGAGGATGAAGATAATTTGATGCTACAAATAACCTTAATGTCAATAAACAAGGAGACCCCAAAATTTGATTGGAGAAGAAGGAGTGTATTTAAAAAAAAATACAAGTGTGAAGACAATGTGTGCAAGGTGATTGTAGATGGAAGATGTATTGACAATTCGGTAAGTATATAAATGGTACAAAAATTATAGCTTGATTTTATTTCAAAATGCAATCCTTATAAGATCACTTTGTCAAAAAGGGATCTTAGTGTGCATGTGGATTAATCTTTTTTTATTTCCTTCAAATTTTATTCTTATGAAGACAAAGTGTTATGTGACATGGTGCTAATGAATTCTTGTATATATTTTTAGGAAAGCCCTTGTAATTAAATTAAAAAATAATCCTTCAAGGAAAAGAGCACTTATGAAGTATGACATGAGGAAAGAAGCATATTTTAAAACTATGGAAAGAGGAAGGGGCATTTGAATTATGTTTATAAATAACAAGTTACAAAAAAGTGTACAAAAATAATAAAGGGGAGATGAAGGGAAATTCCATCAATAGGTGTATAAACCATCGGCATAATATTATACTATAACTCCAATAAAATTACCAACAGGATTTACTCCCTCACAATCAATTACACACCATGTTGATTTGGTGCTAGGATCAAAACTTCCAAATCAAGATGCATACATGTTACCTTCCCAAGAGAATGATGAGATGAGAAGGAAAATATAAAAATAAATAGAGAAAGGGTTCATAAAGGAGAGCAAGAATCATGGTGCCACACCAACACTACTCTTAGTAAAGAAAGTAAGAAATTTATTAATGTGCATGGATTCTGGAGCCATAAAAAATATCATAGTAAAATAGCGGTATCCATTACCGAGATTGGATGACATATTACTCTAGTTTATTGGTGTTAATATATTATCCAAGATTTTTTTATTAGTGGTACCATCAAACCTGAATTTGAGAATGGGGATGAGTAGAAGACAATGTTAAAGAGCAAGGATGGGTTGTATAAATAATTGGTGATGTTATTATGAATGTCTAATTCCCATGCCACCTTTATGATATCTATCAACTAGGTATTTAGGCCATATAATATGGAATTTATGATAATTTATTTTGATGACATTTTAGTTTTGACTACAATCTAGAAGATCATTTGAGACATTTGATAAATTAGTTGATACACTTAGAGTGAAAATGTTGTTTGTAAATCTTGAGAAAAGTGCATTTTGGAGAGACAATTTGATTTTTATGGGAAATATCATTTCATTAGATGGAGTGCGCATGGACCCAAAAATATTAATTCTATACTGAAATGGAATATCCATCAAAACATAATAGATATGAGGAGATTTCAAGGACTAGTAAACTTTTACAAAGGATTTATTATAAATGTATTATGTATAAATGTTCCCTTAATCGATTGCCTATGAGGAAGTCTTTTTTATGGACTCAAGTAGTTGAAATATTTTTTAACAACTTATAAAAAGGTGAAAAAAGATCTAATTATTTCCTTACTAGAATTTGACAAGATATTTACCATTGAATGTGATGCTTAAACAGTTGCAATTGGAGGAATGTTAAGCCAGGAAGGCAAACTAGTTGCCTATTTTATTGAAAGACTAATTAATGCCAAAAAAAATATGTTACTTATGATAAATAATTTTATTCTATTATTTAGACTTTGAATTAATAGAATCACTACCTATTATACAAATAATTCATTTTGTTGACAAACAATCAAGAACTATAATATATAAATACTCAAGCCAAGTTATCTCACAAACATGCCGAACGTGTCTCATTTTTTCCAAGTTATATATTTATAATGCAATATGTGAGTGGAAAGATGAACATTGTGTCTACAAGGGAAAGTGAAGCTGATCTAAAAATCAATCCTAACTCATAGAAGATAAATCACATTATCCCTTCCATTTGTTGGCACCTTTGGACAATCAGGGTCATGACCAATATGGATCCACTAGACCTAACTAAGGGGTCTCTTACCACACAATATCACTAGAGAAAATTTTAAAGCCTCTAGTCAAGTAATACCACACAATAAACCTAGTTAGGTCCTATATTTTCTTATGAAAGTAAATAACAAAGTAAAGTAAATCTAACCTAGTGCTCACCAAAGCATGTGGCACAAATTGGGGGAAATAAACATGAAAAGAAGAACACTACTCAAGTCAATGTAGATGTAATCCTAATACATGGAGAGAGAAACATATTCATAAGCTAGCATATGTAAATTTATCTACTTAATAAAGAGGAGAAAAAGTTAGGAATACTTACCTTGAAGATGAACCCATTAAGCCTAAATCTCTCCCTTGACCAATGGTGCTTTGAATGATTTTGTTGTGGTTTATTAGGATAACGAAGATAGATCAACTCTAGGTTACACTACTTCTCTTATGCATCCAAAAGACTTATCCCATAAGACAAGACTCTTCTCTCCAAGTGTAGTATGAAACCCTAAGAAATGGATCCTCAATTAGAATGGTGGATAAACATATGCATAAATACATTATTATCTCTATCTCTCTCTAATGAAAATGGAAAAAGTGATTTGTTTATATAGCTAGATCTAACCCTAAACTCTTCTAAAGTTTTAACTGATAGATTTATCCCAATTGGCCATGATATTTAATAAATAAAGTAGTTAGGTCCCAAACTAGGTTGGTCAGGGATGACTTAATCCCATAAGATGTTTCTATTTTTAAAAATAAGGTCGGCCTAAGTTGACTTTGTTTGGTAAATGTCAAAAAGAGGTTTTGGATTTGCTAGGTAATATTTGAGATAGTGAATTTCTTGAAGGAGAATGTAAGGGAGGTATCAAAGATTATGGAAATGTATAGGATAATTTTATGTTGATTTCAAGTGGTGGTATAGGGAACAACAATCTTACAAAGCATGAATAGTCTTCCCACCCCTTTCTTGGTGCACCCTTTAAGGCATGCACTAAGAGAGATTGAGACTCAACAATTTTTTACAAGAGAAAAAATATCAATAATTTCTAAAGTTAAAAAATGTTGTGTGTATTTATATGCCCCACTCAAAACTCATCATGTGTCATGTAGTTGCAACACGAGATGGTTCTTAAAAAAAAACATAGAAACACATAATGCTGAGCTAAGTAAATTGTAGTAAGTATCAAATAAGATAAATGAAAGGACATAATTAAAAAACACATGCCTTTACTTACTCTAAGAAAACAAGCAATAAAATGAAAAGTGAATTAATTACTAACAAAATGAGTTAATTCTTTTGCTTGAAGAGTATAGGGTCAGTTTAGATGACCAAGTATGTAAAGTCTATTGAAGAAAGAGTTAGAAAAACACAATCAAATGATTTGACTGAGTCTTCTATATAGGAAAACAAGATACATAACTATGTTTATCTAGTTAACCTAGTTTTCTATAGGGTTAAAATTTTATAGACTAAAAATTGTGAAAAATAGGAGTATAAATGAAGAACAAAAATGAGTAGGATAGTGAGAATGAACTTGATGATTCTGAAGATGCTGAAATTGTTGTTTTTATGTTGTGTAGTATAGATGAATATTTTTATCCTACTAATAGAGTTGATTGAGTCAACTAAGTTTGAAAACCTATATGTAAAGAAGTAAACTGAGTCAAGTTGATTGATGTAGCTATATTTGGTTGAAGATTACCTGCGTAAATAAATATAAAGTCCATCAAAGTGATTGTATGTTAAATATATGCACAAAATGTGAGACTAAGTTGATAGATTCAATCTAGTGATGTAAAAATGGAATAAATAATAAATGAAGGAATGAAAGAAAACCTATAAGAGTTAGTTCATGTTGGGTTCACTCGAATATATAGAAAGGAAAGTGAAGTTGATCTACGAATAAATCTTAGATCAGAGAAGATAAATCATACAATCCCTTCCATTTGTTGGTACATTTATACAATCAGCAACATGACCATTATGGATCCTCTAGACCTAACTAAGGGGTCTCTTACCACAAAATATCACTAGAGAGGGTTCCAAAGCCTCTAGTCAAGAAATATTGCATAATAACCCCAGCTAGGTCCTATTTATTTTTATGAAAGTAAATGACAAAGTAAAGTAAATCTAACCTAGTGCTCACAAAAGAATGTGGCACAAAATGGGGGAAATAAATATATAAGTAAGATTGCATAGAAGAACACTACTCAAGTCAATGTAAATTTATTCCTAATACATGGACAGAGAAACATATTCATAAGCTAACAAATACAAATCTATCTACTTAATAAAGATGAGTAAGAGTTACAAATACTACTTTGAAGATGAATCTATCTAGCCTCAATCTCTCTCTTGATCAATGGTGCTTTGCAAGAGGTTATTATGGTTTGTAAGGATAATAAAGATAGGTCAACTCTAGGCTACACAACTTATCTTATTCATCCAAAAGACTTTTCCCACAAGATAAGACTCTTATCTCTAAGTGTAGTATGAAACCCTAAGCAATAGATCATTAAGTAGAATGGTGGATAAGTATATTCATAAATAAATGATCATCTTTCTCTCTCTAATGAAAATGGTGAAAAGGATGTGTTTATATAGCCAGATCTAACTCTAAACTCTTCTAAAGTTTTAACTGATAGAGTCAGCCCAATCGACCCTATTCTTTAATAAATTTAAAGTAGTTAGTTTCTATACTAGTTTTCCTAAGGCCAACCTAATCCTATAACATGCTTATATTTTTAAGAACAAGGTCGGCCTAGGCTGACTTTGTTTGGTAAATGTGAAAAAGAGGTTTTGTCTTAGGTAGGGGCTATTTGAGGTAGTGAATTATTTGAAGAAGTGTGTAAGGAAGGTGTCAAATCTTAAGGAAATGTATAGAAAAGGTTTGTGTTGGTTTCAAGTGGTGGTATAGGAAACAATAATCTTGTAAAGTAAAAATGGTATGTTGACCCCTTTCCTAATGCACCCATTAAGGCAAGTACCTAGAGAGATTGAGTCTTTGAGACTTGATATATTCTTTTAAGAGAGAAAACATCACTAATTGATAAAGTTTACAAATATTATGTGTATACACATTGTCAATGATTCTTTTAGTAGGAGAAGTCACCTACTTATCAAAATGATAAATGAGATTATTGGGTTTGAAGAAACTAAGAAAACATATGTAGTTGATCCCTATTTCAATAGATTTATTTGTGCTCTCAAAATCCATTAGATGTAGGTAATAATTTTTGTGATGAATACTTGTTGACTGATGAATATGTTTTTAAAGAGTTCTAGCTTTGTATTCCCAATGGTTCTAGGAGGGAAAATATTATTATAGAATTCAATGGCTTGGGATATCACTTTGAAAGGGACAAGATTTATAGCATGGTAAGTGAGAAGTATTTTTGGTCTCAATTGTGGAAGGACATCAATAGGTTTATTTTTACATGCAATGTTTTTCAACTTGCTAAAGTTGGACAATAGAATGCTGGGTTGTATTAACCCTTAACAATTCCCAAAGGACCATGGATTGACATTTTTATGGATTTTTATTTTGGGCCTACCTAATAGTCAAAGAGGTAATAATTCCATTTTTTTAATTGTGGAACAATTCTCTAAAATGGTCCACTTTATTCCATGTAAAAATATTTTTGATACAAGTAAGATTTATGAGATCTATTTTTAAAGAGATTGTACTCTTACATGGATTGCCCAAGGCTGTCATAGGTGATCAAAATAAAAAGTTTCTTAGTCACTTTTGGAGAATGTTATGGAGAAATCTTGATGATAAATTACAATATAGTTCATCCTATCACCCTCAGATGAATGGATAGATAGAGGATGTAAACAAAAGCTTAGGAAATTTGTTGAGGTGTTTAGTTGAGGATAACTTAAAATAATGGGATTTAGTCTTATTACAGGCAGAGTTTTATTTGAATTCCAACATCAAAAAGTTTACAAGAAAATCTCCTTTTCATATTATTTTTAGAAACAATTTAAAAGGAATAGTGGATTTTTTAAATCTTCTTGAGGGGAAACATATTATTTAAGATGCCAATGATTTTGTGAAGCATATACATCATGTACAAAACAAGTTAGGTAAAGATTGTAAATAAAAAATAAGTAGTATTAAAGTAATGCAAAATTGGATAGGAGATAAAGGGTGTATCAATAGGGTGAGTTAATCATGGTTTACTTGCATAAATAAATATTTTCCCAAGGCATTTACAACAAATTAAAGCCAATACAAATTGGTCTTGATATGATTCTCATAAATATTAACAAGAATGCGTATTTGATATACTTTCCCAAAGAATTTGGCATCAGTCTTTTATTTAATGTTGCAGATATTTATCCCTATCATGTAGGCCTAGAACTGGATTTGAGTGGAAACCGTCTCTCTGCCCCTATTCCTCCCGAACTAGGAATTTACACACAATTAGAATACTTAGATCTGTCAAATAATAATCTTCATGACCAAATCCCTGTCGTATTTGGTAGCTTCAAAAACCTCACATTTTTGTCGCTCTATAATAACTTCCTCCACATAAGCACTCCACAATCCATTTTTGACCATCCATTGTTGAAGGTGATTTACTTTAACTCCAACAATTTCATTGAAGAGTTTCCCTCAAATATTGGAAATCTCAGTAGCCTCTCCAAGCTATGGTTGGCACAAAATTCTCATACTAGAGAAATACCATCATCCATCACCAATTATGGGCATGTCACAGAGCTTTATCTGCACTAGAATCAACTTCTCAGTATGCTGCCAGAATCAATTGTTGGTCGGCTTTCAAAATTAGAGCACCTCTATGTCACTTCCAATAACATTCGAGGCTATATTCCCAAATCACTTGGTAACTACATAAATCTCATGGAACTTGAATTGTCTGACAACCATTTCAGTGGAGAAATACCATGGGAGTTGGGAAACTATAGCAATCTGGCAGTATTTTCATCCACCCAAAATTAGCTCACAGGGAACATACCGTCCTCCCTTGGATCACTGCAGCGCCTCTACGAACATTATTTGAATGAAAATGTCCTGTCTGGGGACTGTAGACTCTGAAACAACTCTTAAATAATCATGACAGAGAAAATGAATAGGAACAAGAACATAGTCAAATCATTTACATCCTTTATAAAATATCAATAGACATAACAAACACAAATCATACAATAAATTTGAAGAAGGCAGAGTACCCTTTTTTCATTACTGTATTGTATTCTAATTACAACATTAAAAAAAAAGATTTTTCCATTCAATATGTAGCGTTGTACAAAACCACTTATTAATAATAAGGAATGCTTGATTTAGGGGAGTTTAACAGGCTGTTTGAATAGTAGTCTAAACAAATGTCTATATCTCTAAACATGCATTTCTTTACGCATTATTCATTATGCTTAAAAAAGACTATAGTTTGCTTAAAACAATATTTAACAACTGAATTAAAAAGGATAAACTATAAATAAAAGAATCTCATGCATTGATGAGAACTGCAAGAAGAGATGAGATAGCATGTGGTGAGGGAATCATGCATGCATCAATTATCAACATACTCCCCCTTGATGCTAAGAGGGCTCACAATTTGATCTCTGAGTGTCAAAAATTGATCTGTTACAATTGCTTTCATGAAGATATCTACCAACTATTCTTTAGTGTTGATGTATTTCATTTCTACTACCTTCAGCTGCACTAAATCTCAGATAAAATGATGCTTTAAACCAAAATGTTTTGTCCTACTGTGATGGATTGGGTTCTTGGCCAGTTTAATAGCACTAATGTTATCACAAAAAATAACTATGGGCTGAACTTGAATCTCTCCAATTTATTCAAGAAGTTTTCTAAGCCATAATGCTTGTGTACCTGCTAAAGTGACTTCAACATACTCTGCTTCTGTAGAAGAAAGGGAAACTATACTTTGCTTCTTTGAGCTCCAAGTAATCAAACCAAAACCAATAGAAAAACAATTCTCATATGTTGACTTTCGATCATCCAAACTACCTCCCCAATCAGAATCACTAAAACCAACAAGATTGATTTTTTTAGAAGTGTAGTAATGAATACCAAAATCTAGAGTGCCTTTCACATACCTCAAAATTCTCTTAGTTGCATTCATATGTATTTCTGATGGCTCTGTCATGTACCTTGAAACAAGTGAAACTGAATAAGCAATATCAGGGCTTGTATGAGTTAGAAACATTAAGCTTCCAGTAACACTTCTATAAGCTGTCTCATCAACTCTTTCAGCACCATCATCTCTACAAAACATAACTCCATGAGCAATTGGAGTAGAGACTGGTTTACAATCAACCATATCAAGTTTCTTCAACATATCTTTAGACTACTTTGTTTGACAAATGAAAATTTTATTCTCCCTTTGATAAACCTCCATTCCTAAAAAATATTTCATGAGGCCTAAATCTTTCATCTCAAATTCATTCATCATGAAAACTTTGAATTCATCCTTGATCATAGAACTACTACCCATATACAACAAGTCATCAACATACAAACTTACAATCAGAATATCATTACTTTCTTTTTTGTAGTAAAGGGTAGGTTCACTCTTACTTCTTTGAAAGCCATTCTCTTGAAAATATCCATCAATCCTAGCATACCATGCTCTTGGTGCTTGTTTGAGGCCATACAAAGCCTTCTTTAACTTGTAGACATGATTTTTTTTCCTTGCACTTCAAAACCTTGTGGTTGTGCCACATATACTTCTTCTAAGTACCCATTCAAGAAGGCACTTTTCACATCCATATGATGGATGCTCCAATTATTTTGAGCTGCTAATGAAATCAACATTCTAATGGTTTTGTCTTGCTACTAGCGCAAATGTCTCTTCATAATCAATGCCATACTTTTGTGTGAAGCCTTTAGCAACTAATCTCGCCTTATGCCTTTCAACACTTCCATCACTATTACACTTAGTCTTGTAGACCCATTTGGTGCCAATCTTCTTCTTGTCATGTGGAATCTTTGTAAGCTCCCAAGTATCATTTCTATGAATATAATCCATCTCTTCTTGCATTTATTGCATCCAAACCTCATTAGTATATGCATCTTCAAAACATGATGGTTCAAAATCAGCCTTGGTAAGTAAAGCAAAATTCAGTGTCTCACCCCTTGGATTTTCTTCATGTGCTTGATTTGAACTCCTTTGATAAATGTCAATCTTCTTACCTTCCTTGTAGAATTAGGACTTGAATCTGGACTTACACTTGGAATTGAACAACTAGATGAGGGGTTACTTGGTGGATTTATAGCACTTGGAACAGAAATATTAGTGGGCTGCCCATGATCAATATCATCCATAATAACTTTATTTAAAACAAATTTTGACTTCTCCATATGGCCTTTTTGATGACCATAAACTCCCCATTCATCAGAAATCACATCTCTTGACACAAAAAGCCTATTAGTGAGAGGATTATATAATCTGTAAGCCTTACTTTCCTCACTATATCCAACAAAAATACATGACTCACTTTTGGGATCTAACTTTTGCCTCTTTTTATCAGGAACATGAACATAGGCTAAGCAACCAAAAACTTTGAAATAATTAACATTTAGCTTTTTCTCATACCAGGATTCGTACAGAGTCATCCTGTCAAGTGCACTAGTGGGACTCCAGTTGAGAATATATACTGATGTATCAACTGCATCTCCCCAAAAAGAATTGTTTAATCCCTTTGTTTGTAGCATGCTTCGTGCCATCTCCACCACTATACGATTATTCCTTTCAGCTACACCATTTTGTTGAGGTGTGTATGCAGTGGTGAGTTGTATTTTAATGGTTTTCAGCTACACCTATAACCTTGAAAGGGTTTTGAACAAAATTCTCCTCCATGATTAGTCCTTAAGCATTTGATTTTGTACCCTTTGTCATTTTATACAAGGGATTTAAACCTCTTGAATGTCTCAAGAGATTCACCTTTGGTCTTCAAAAAATAAACCCAACATTGTCTTGAGTAATCATCAATAAAAGTAATGAAATATGATGACTTACCCAAAATCTTTGTCTGCATAGGACCGCAAATGTCTGAATGAACTAACTGGAGTAGATAATGAGCCCTCCATGCATTGCCTTTTAGAAATTTCTCTCTTGCATGTTTTCCTTTAGCACATCCTTCACAAACTTCCTTGTGCTCCTCAACCTTAGGTAAACCAAAAACTAATTCTTTTGATGTTGGAATCTTCAAACTATGAAAATTTAAATGCCCATACGTGAGATGCCACAACCAACTTGTATCTTCATATGCCATATTGACAAGGTTCTTGTTATGTTCACCAAACTTCAATGAGAACATCCTATTCTTTGTCGTAGGCACAACTTTTACCACCATATTTCCTTGATTCTTATCATAAATTATACATTGTTTATTTTCAAATATAACTTTATAATTTTTCTCACATAATTGTCCAACACTCAACAAATTATGCTTTAACTTTGGAGTGTACTAAATGTATTTAGCACTCTTCATACCTTCTTTTCTATGGATTTTCATAGCTCCTTTTGCAACAACCTCCAATGATTCATCATCACCAAGCTTGATCTTGGATATAAAACTTTCATCCATTATAGAAAAAAAAATTTCATTCCCTAACATGTGGTTAGAACATCCCAAATCTAAAACCAAACATCTTTAGAAATGTTTTCAGATTTGTCATAAGATAAAAATAAATTATCTGGAGGATTCTCATCACCTTCTTGAGCATAATGAACACTTTTACCATTATTACCTTCTTTTAATCTACACTCATAATTAAAGTGGCCATACCTATTATAATGATAACATTGGATATTTATTTTGTCAAATCGGTCTCTACCTCTTCCTCTGAAACCACCTCTTCCTCGAAAACCACCTCTGCCTCTATTTTCTCTTGAGTAATTATGATTTTGACCTCTACCTTGGCCTTGATTACTTTTGATGCTACTATTGACATCATCATTCTTTGTGATTTGTAATTTGGAGGAAAAAGCTTTCTCATCACTTTCCCCAAATGAATCTCTCAATCTTTCTTCATGAGACATCAAAGATCCAACTAGATGATCAAATTGAAGGGTAGACAAATTCTTGCTTTCTTCTATGATTATTGCAACATGGTTCCACCTTGGTGTGAGAGTCCTCAACACCTTTTTGATCACAATCTCATTGTTCACAATTTCACCAAGTGTAGCCATCTTATTGACTAAATCTTCTACTCTGACACAATAGGTACTCACACTTTTAGCATCTTGCATCTTCAAAATCTCAAATTCTCTCTTCAATCCTCTATTGTCTTTGCTCCTGCAATTTTTGGAAATAAACTCTTATCTATAGCTATTTGAATATGAAATAAGGCTTGAGAATTCTTCTTCTTAGCCTCCTTCTTAGCTATTTTATCATTTACTGTGAGGGCATTCCTATCAGCTGGCTCTGCATAACCCGATTCAATAATCTCCCATAAATCTTTTCCTATCAAAAAAATCATCATTTTGATACACCAATAATCATACTCATTTCTATCAAATTCTGGAATGGGCAAGGAGTTAGAATTTGACATGATAAATTTTTGGCAAAATTCCAACTACTAAATCTTTAACCCAAAAGAAGAATACCTACTCTGATACTAGATGTAGATTCTTAAATAATAATGATAGAAAAAATGAATAGCAACAAGAACATAGCCAAATTATTTGCATCCTTTATCAAATATCAATAGACATAACAAACACAAATCATACATTAAATTTGAAGAAGGCAAAGTACCTTGTTTTCATTACTGTACTGTATTCTAATTACAACATTAAAAAAAAAGAGTTTTTCCATTCAATATGCAGCATTGTAAAAAACCACTTATTAATAATAAGGAACACTTGATTTAGAGGAGTTTAACACGTTGTTTAAACAATAGTCTAAACAAAGGTCTATATCTCTAAACATGCATTTCTTCATGCATTATTCGCTGTGCTAAAAAAAAGGCTGCAGTTTGTTTAAAACAATGTTTAACTGAATTAAAAAGGATAAACTATAAATAAAAGAATCTCATGCATTGATGAGAACTGCAAGAAGAGATGAGATAGCATGCGGTGAGGGAAGCATGCATGCATTAGTTATCAATAGGGACATCCCTGCAGAACTTGGAAAATATAGAATCTTGGTAAATCTCATCTCTTGAATGTACCTAACTTGAGTTTTAACTCATTCAATGGCTCGCTACCAAACCAGTTAACGAGTCTACAGGAATTGCAAAATCTACTTTTACAATGAAACCATTTTGGTAGAAAGATTCCAGATTGGTTATCCAACTTGAGCCTATTACTAGAACTAAATCTTGGGCAAAATCAATTCCAATGTCAAATTCCGTCATCAATCGGAAAGCTACAGAATCTAGCCATTCATTTGAATATGGGCAATAACAGATTGACTGGAGCAATTCCAGCAGCCCTGGGAAATCTAAATAAACTGATGAGCATGGATTTGTCATCCAATAATCTCTCTGGGCAAATTACATCTACTCTTGATAGTCTGTTGTCACTTAACAGAGAAAACATCTCCAATAATCAGCTCACAGGATGCATACCCAAGTCATGGTTGAAGCTATTGAATTCGCCTTCAAGCTCATTTACTAGAAATCCAGGTTTGTGTGTATAGAGAATGACGGGAGTTTCTGTAATTACAGGGGACATATTCCTCTCTCTCTCTCTCTCTCTCTGAAGGAGAGCAAACATCTTGGCACTGTCCATATAGTCCTCATTGTCATTGGATCAGTTTTGTTTGCTTGTTTCGTAGTAGCTGTTATTTTATGGAAATTTTTATCCCCTAAAACTATTGCAGAATTGCCCTTCAAACTATACAAATGTTTTCAAGCAACAAAAAATTTAGATAAGAAGTATGAAATTGGTAAAGGGACAAACAGAGTTGTTTACAAAGTGGAACTGGCTTCTGACCAAATGTACGCCTTGAAGACAATAAATTAGCCCCTGAATAGAGAGAGGACATGAGCATGAAAAGGGGAGTCCAAACTGCCGGATAGTTATGACACAAAAATCTGGTTAAACTGTTTGAGTTCTGGCAAGTGCAAGATCATTGATTTATTCTATATGAATACATGTCTGAATGATGTATTTCACGGTGAAGGGATCAAATCCCCTCCAGGTTTAGGATGGGATATATGTTACAAGATAGCCATAGGCACAGCTCATGGGCTGTCATACCTTCACAATGACTGCAAGCCTGGGATCATACACAGAGATATCAAGCCCAGTAATCTACTGCTGGATTCAGAGATGGAACCTCACATTTCTGATTTTGGGATAGCTAAACTCATGGACAAGTCTCTGACTATTGATTCTTCCTCAATTATAGGTTCTTTGGGCTACATTGCACCTGGTAAGAGTATTGCCTGAGGGACTAATTGTTATGTTGTATGAATTTTGTTGTGTTTGTTTTAGCTTAGTTTTTCCATTGGAATTTTATGTTGCAGAATGTGTTCATACAACCAGAGTGAGCGAGAAGATGGACGTTTATGGCTACGGTGTGGTGTTGCCGGAATTGATAACGAGGAAGAAGGCATTGGATTCGAGTTTTGCAAAGGGGATGGACATTGTTAGGTGGGTAAAATCATGCAATGAAGGGGAAGAGTTTGTGATTGATGAAGTGCTGAGAGATGAAGCAATGGAATCAGGCGTAAAAGAAGAGATAGTGGGCATGATAAAGAAAGCACTGAAATGTACAGAGGCTAAGGCAGAGGAGTGGCCAAGCATGAGAAAAGTGGTAGAGATGCTGAGAAATATAAAGCCCAATAAGTACGGTGGGAGATTACTTCCAAGATGATAGAGACAAGTGGTAGAGATGCTAAAAATCATAAGGTCTAGATCTAAAGTGGCAACAATCAACAATCAAGTAATCAACTGATAGTAGTTAGTCAGCATAGCAATAATTGTTACGACTGAAATTTATTTGACATAGTTAATATTAGTAATTTTAAAATAAATAAAAATTAATAATTAATATTAAACTTTTGGTAGGATTATATGTATTTTTATTTAATTTATATATTTAAAGAAGAAAGGGGACAGTTGAGAGGGGTGCTGGAAAAGAGAAAATTTGAATTTAGATATTTTTTCATTTGGTAGTAATCAGTTTAGGATAAGTAAAGAGGTGTAGAATATTAAGAGTAGAATATTAGATGAGAATTAGGGATAGGAAATATGTGGGTTGTATTTATGTAAAATTTGAGTTTAAGTATTGTGTTGTATATATTTTATTATTATTGTGAATGTGAAGAGAATTTGGGAGTGGTGTGTGAATGTTTTTTCTCAATTTTAATTTTTTTCCTTTGCATATATTATTGTATTTGTTTTGTTTTTGTGAAAGTTTCAAGTGCATTAGTGTGGAAAAGATGTTTCACAAAATATTATTTAGAATTTTACTATAGCAAAGAAGATAGTTCAATTATAGCAATGATATTATGAGACTTAACAATTAATTGTTATTGAAGATGAAATTGCACTCTCATTTGTATTTTTCAATTAAGTATAGTTTGGAAAGTAATTGTTATAACATAATTTGGAATAATATTTTAATAGTTGTACATGAAAGAGTTGTTGAAGTGGCTACATCAAAACCTCACATCCTTATCTAGACCACCTCAAACTTTATTACATTGCTAAACTCGTCATATTGTAAAATTTTTGTGTGTGATTATGTTATTCCTTTTGAATCACTCTCACCGAATTCGTTCATGATAAACATCCACTTTATGTTTCTACAAATTTGTTTTTTTTTTTAATTGACCATATTGTTTTCAATGTTTTATGAATTTGATTAAAAAGAGATGGGTGAAATGGGGATTGAATAGGAAGGTTGTCATCCTACTTCAAATTTACTTTTTGAAATATTTTTCCATTGTGTAGATGGGAAATACTATGTTAAGCAATGTCTTCATAAAAAAATAAAACATATCCGATAACAACATACCATACAAAAAACAACACATCAACATTATAGTTATTGTGGCATGAATAAAACATCCATACAAGTACACTTTTTATCATCATTTAACCCAAACTTAGTTGTGTACTTACCACATACTAAATATAAATTCATCACATACATAGCACCTAAATTGTGCATTGTCAACAATTAAAATTTATCACCTACATGGCACCTAAATTGTTTATTGTCAACAATTAAAATTTACATCGAGGGTTAGCTTAGTGTGTCAACTATTTAATTCTATATTTCAAGGTGTGATGTGTATGTATGGTGTTAGTGCAGCTATTACTGTGCAAGGTGGCATTATAGAGCCTTTTTAAAAGTCAAACTGATAGGTGATAATTAAAAACCCCAAAAAAGTATTAGTGGGAGTTAAATGTGGGACATTTAAACTTTAATTAATAACACTCAGTCCACATTATGCATACAACCTGTTCAAGATGGAAAGATAAGAATACCTCACCAAATTCCATTTAATATCCTACTTTGGGCATTGAACAAGTCCATTTCTGCATTGAATCACAACTAACTAGTGGGGGTTTCCATGTGCCCGTACTTGCTCTATATCACACCAGTTTGCATTGAGATTGCTGTTGAAGAAGAAGAGAAGATACAATGTATTAGAGACAACTGATATTATATTAGCAGTAATTAACATTCTTATTTTATTTCCCTAATAATGTAGCTGGAAAAAATCAAGCTTTTTATAGCTATAGAATTGAGAGGTCACTAGAATGCCCATTACATGGTTGAATTGCATTAGTTGTTTTCATCTAGGTTGGTTGGATATGAATGTAATTTTACTTCTAAAAGTAGAGTAATTATTGATAATGTTTTTTCTTTAATTACAGATAATAGTAAATAACAATTAAAATGAGTAGTTCTTGATGTGCATGACATTATTCTAGGCCTTATAGCTCATTATTTATTTTTGACATCTACACACCACTAGTGTAGCTCGTTATGTCTTCTATAACTTATACATCATTTTTTTCACCAATAGACAAATTGTTTAACCCTTAGAAAATTTTGGATGATGGTTAAAGGGGTAGAATAACATAATCAAATGGATTAATAAAACCATTCTTAATCATGATAATTAAATTAATTTAGATAACATAGTATGTTGAATCTAAAAAATTACCACATATGGAAAGTACAATGCCAAGTGATATTCTAATAATTATAAGACAAAGAAGAGATAATACTTAGTTATTTTTCAGATGTGTAAGCGAATATTAGATGTACAGGTTTGGAAGTAAGTAGATTGATACTCAAGATCCCATCATTAGATTCTGATAATATTATTTTTGGAGGCCTAGACACTTGTGTTGATACTTATGTCTATGGTTCAAAACTTATGTCCCATACTAAATATTCATTATATTGACAAGTGACCATTTGAACATATTATTTTTTTATCACCTTTTTATTTATGTGTATGGATCACATGCATAAGCTCTATATGATTGTGTATAGCTTAAACACTAGCTCTTCACATTATGTTATGTCACCTTGCCAAAAATGGGTTAGTGGGCTCACGATGTCAAGATGAACTCAAGGACCCCTTTGTCAATGAGCACTTCATACATATCCAAAACTCCAAGGAAGGCTTAGACATATGTAATTATCCCTTAAATGTGGACTTGTGTGTACATAAGGGTGAAATATGTTATATGTAAGGGAATGTAGTGATATAGCCCATAACTTGACAAATACTACTCATGGACTATTCTTTGAAAACTTGAAACCTATAATATGTATGCTCCTATAACTGATATAGAAGTAGGGAAAAATAGGGAAGTAGAATACATTTATGTAATTGATTTAATGAGCTTGAGTAGGTGTTTATTTAGTATTTTATAGATGAATAATACATATGATTTGATTTATATTTATACCACACATTTTGAAAAATATATCATGGAAGGGTTAAATAAGACAAATAGGCTAAACCATATGTTTTGAAATATTTTCAATTTAGATAAATTTAGAGGTACAAACAATAGATGAGGAATATGGACACTAGCACCGATTCTAATATCCCTCTATAAAATGTAAGCATTTGACATGGTAGAAAATTGTTGAAGGTGTATAATTGACTATGAAGGATTTTAAGCTTTTTGAAATGTACAAGTAATATGGGTCATCATAATGATAGAATTGGTCCATAAGATAATCAATTAGGTATAGTGAGATGGTGAATGTGAGCCTTTGATAACAAGAAGATCTATAACTAACTTGGATAAAACAAATAAATGCATAAGGATATAATTACTAGGTTAAAATAAATAAATGCATACTTGGGTGTGCACAACACACCTTACATTTCCTTGAGCCCTAGTGAATTTACTACTAGTATATGACCTATAACCAAGATCATGTTACATTATAAATCAGTGTATGTAATCCAAAATTGAATAATCAAAATGCATGAAATATAATGAGATCAAGGAAGGAGTACACCTATGTGTCAATGCAACCATGTTTCCCATTGGTAATTTAATTTGGTAAAGATGATTCTTTATGAAGCATTCGAGCTAAGAGAGGTTCAAACTTGAATATGTGGAGATTTAAAGTGGAAAATTTGGTAGGTAATTATGCCCTCAGTCTAGTGCAAGGGTTAATTATGACACAAATATTGAGATCATTAAATCTCAATTACACAACTCAAGAAAATGTATAATAAATATAAGTTAAGTGGTATAACCAACTCAACCTACAAAAGGTAAATAGTTATAAGGCCATTGGGGGCATAAAATCTCAACCGCACTACTCAAAGGAGCCAACTACTATATATAGAAAAAAATTAAAATGGTGCTTCTTGGTAAAAAAAGGTGATTCTTAATAAAAATGATGCTTATTGGTAAACTATTTTGAATATGTATTTGTATTTTTTTGGTGCACTTGCATGGAATATACACCTCTAATGTGTCTCAAACTGAAGTATCTATCAAAATGCAACCTTTTCTCTGTAATTGTGTATAATATTTATCATAAATCTGAGAAACTTCATCCCATTTTTGTAAAATTTAGTTACAAATGTATAAGATTCTAACCCAAGTGTATATTTGAATAATGTAAACTATATCAAATTTTATCAACTGTGTATGTGTGGATTCATGTCTCTATGACATGACCTGACTAATATGCCCCTTATTTTAAGGTGAGAGGAGTGAAATTTGGTAGTCACCTTACCTTAAAAAGATAAGATAATTGCATTCACTATGTATGAATCATGTAGCATGTAGGAGTAGCATGTCTAAGTAGATATATCAATGAACCTCATAGTATGTGATCACAACAACACCTAAGATGCATGATATGGATCATGGAAACATATATAAAGTAATAATATAAACCCAAAAAGCAATCAAGCACACACATCAAACTATTCAATGCCACACAAAGGGGGTCTAAGTAGACAAAAACAAGGGTCATTTTCAAATGTCGCACACTCGAAGCGAGGACATATTCAAATGTCTAACCATAAATAAATATCATGCAATGTCATATAATTCTAAATTTAAGAAAAATATATAGATATTCCATAACTAAGACAATAATAAATAAGAAGTACACTCTCAAAAGTGATACTATGAATAAATTAAGTATAAGCAACCAAAATGAACATACCATACTAGTCCCTATGTGTGTGTGTGTGTGTGTGTGTGTGTGTGTTAACAAAAAAATGTCATGTACCATATCATATCAAGTACACGGTATAAGATGTAATCATGGGTATAGGCATGTTTAAACATTAGTATACAATTTAAACATAATAATGGGAAAGTGATCATAAAATAATATAATGTGTATTGATCATGATCAAAGATGCATATGCCCCCAACATATTGTGTTGCATGGGAAAAAGGGAAGGTCCAACATCTATAGGTGCATGTAACATGGATCTAGTGTACACTTGTATCACAGTCAAGTGTGTTGAAGCATACATGTGTATATATATATATATATATATATATATATATTTTATCTACTAATATGAATTAAATAACTTAGATGCCAAGAAGCTAGTAAAAATGTGTACACTATATATTTTTTATATTTTTGACTTATTTGAAGGATTTTTTATTTTATTAAAATATATATTTTTTTGAATTTTTACATATTAGTATGATTAACAAAGGTGTTATGTACAAGGTAACAGTGCTACTATAATCCAATGAGATTATCAAGAGGATGCCTCTTTGAACACCTTGTATCATGTGTGTCATATTCATATTCTAGATAATTAGTATCATAAATATCACACCAATCTTTTGTATGATTAGGATAGGAGAGAGGTAATCTCTTAGGTTGTTATTAAACTTGTGATATACCATGTTGAGTATCTGTGTATGAAATATATATGATGTTTGGATCGTTACCAACCATATTTGTATCATTTGAGTTTTTAGGCATGTCTTACATTGAAAACTCTTTTTTTAGAAACCCTCATTTTAGATTTTTTGTTTGTTTATCTTGAGTTTTTTTTTCAACTTTTGTTCTTGATTTTTTTGTAACATTGCATTTTTAATTATTGCATTTCACTTTTTAATCTTCTTAAATTTTTATTTTTCATCTTGATCTATTCATAACATTATTTTCTCTATATTTCCTATTTGAATAGTTTCGTGCTCTAATTGTTGCATTTACAATTGATTCTACTTTGAATTGTCCTTTGGTATCTATGTTTTTTTGATTTTGCACTTGTGCTTTAGGAGAGGTACTTATAAGGTGAGATGGTTTCTTGATTGATGTATCTATTATAGGATCAAAACTATTAATTATATTTTTTATTTTATTTTTCAAAGATAAATAATAATTTGTATGATGCCCATGCATTCTATGATATGCAGAGTAGTATTTTGTTCTTATTAGAGGATGGACAAGAGTTAGTTTGATCAACCTATTTCTTGAAATCTCTCTTAGAATCTCACTTGAATGCATAGTAGCATTTTTTTCTCTTTTTGAATCACTAGTTGTAGATGGATTATCTTTATCATTTTATTCTGTATGAAATAATGTTTGGCACAACATTGCTAGATAAAAATACAAACACATGATTAACACTATCATATTTAAAATTCAGCAGGTATGTAATTTAATTTTATAATGACATGATATTTGAACTAAAATTATTTTTTCATTCTTCTAGTAACTTGTTCATAGTGAGTATTTCATCTTTTATAGACTCACAAGCACACACCCTAAGTGTTTCAAATTGAATATGCATACACACACCATTTATAGGACATGTTAGATGTGGAGAGGTTTTAGGAAAGATATGTTGGTTATCTTCAATTGAAATCATAGGATGAGGTACATTATCCATTGAAGCAATGATAATATGGACTTGGTTAGAGGGATGGTAGCTATCACCATCCTTAGGGTGAAAAACTGTTTCATTTTTATCAATTTTAAATGTTCCAAAGATTAAGATGAGAAAAAACAAAAGGGAGAGCTAAAAATTCTAGAAAATACTCCAACATGATAAGGAAAAAATAATTAAATTATTAATGTAATTAGAAAAAGAATAGAAAACATTAGAAAAATCTAGGAGTTGAATGAGAAGACTCATAGGCTAGTTTCACCAAATTTTAAACCCTGTTTAGAAATGTTTGGATGAGGGTTAAAGGGGTAGAATTTTTTAATCATATGGATGAATAAACCTATTCTAAATCAATATAATTAAATTAATTTATATAACATAGTATGTTGAATCTGTAGATGTGTAAAACTAGCCACCAATGGCTTTACATCAACTATTAGACCAATTATTACCAATCATAAAAATTTTAACCTAATAATTTATATTCATCTTGAATTTGGATTCATAACCTTGCATTAAATCAATTTGTCTTATTAAATCAATTAAACTTGGCAAATACACACATTGAATTAATCAAAATCAAACAAATAACCAAATACCTAAAAATAATTAACTTTCACACCTTAATCCAAGTCAATTAACAAGTTAAATAAAATTCAAATCCTAATTAAGTTCACCTATGATCTAATAAATAAATTGAATCAATTACTAAAAAATAATTTCAAGAGCATCTTAGAACATCCTAGAATATACTCATTAACTTTGTGAGTTTCCATTTTTAGAAAATATCTAAAATAATATCCTAGGAATATGTCAAACACATACAAGTTTAATAAACTCAACCATGGTCAAATTTAACCCATTCCATGGGATTTGAAAGATTATAAAAGCAAGCCTAGAGCTCTTCATTTAGGTAGCTCAATCAAAGTAGATTTATAATGCAAGAATAGATTCATGAAGTTAAAAGCCTAGTGTTATAATATTAAAATTGAGTCAAAGCCATCAAGCCATCGAACAATCCAATCAATCAACAATGGTGCATAGAGGAGATGATCTAAGCCATATGTCATTGATGAAGACTTCTTATGCAAAAACTGAGCAAGCCAACTGAATTACGATTTAGAACTATCAATGATTTGATAAAGAATTTGTGTTTTTATGTTTATATTTCTCATTTACTTCCATGTTTTGTTGAGTTTTCATTTGGTTTATTCATTATTCTCCCCTCATTATTAGGTTTAAAGGATGTTAGATTGTTATTGAGTTCATTTTTCATTATTTTTGAGACTAACTCTATACTAACCTTCTCCTTTGAGTTAAATTCCTAGATAACAAATGACACATCATCATAGGCTTCCAAACATCACTTGAAGCTTTTTATTCAATCATCATCTTATTTTTGGCATACAAGCCATTTCTCATTATTTAAAAAGACATTATTGTGCTTACAACCTGTAACATCTTCCCAAACATGGGATAAAATGTAGACATGTAAAACTAACCACCAATGGCTTTACATCAAACTATTATACCAATTCTTACCGATCATCGAACATTTAACCTAAAAAAAATTATTAGTCCTGAATTTGGCTTTATAGCCTTGCAATAAATCAATGAAACAAGGAAAATACATACATTGAATTAATCAAAATCAAATAAATGACAAAATGCCTTAAAATAATTAATTAACTTGCACACTCTAATCAAATTGAATAAGCTAGTTAAATCAATTTCAAATCCTAATTGACTTCACCCATGAGATAATAAATCAATTAATAAAAATTAAATTCAAAAGCATCTTAGAACATCCTAGAATACACTCATTACCTTTGTGAGTTGTCACTTTTGGAAAATATCTAAAGGAATATCATAAGAATATGCCAAACTCAATCATGGTCAGATTTAATCCATTCCAAGGGATTTGAAAGCCTATAAAAGAATGTCTAGATTTCTTCATTTAGTGATCTCAATCAAATTAGAGTTATAATGTAGGAATAGATTGATGAAGCTAAAATTTTAGTGTTCTAATACCAACATTGAGACAAAGACATCAAGCCATCAATCAAGCTAAACATTTTACAATGGTGCATAGAGGAGATGAAGTTAACCATATGTCATTTATGAAGAATTATTATGCATAAACGAAGAAATCCAACCAAATTATAATTGGATCTATCAAGGATTTGGTAAGGAAATTGTGTTTTTATGTTTACATTTTTTATTTCCTTCCATGTTTTATTGAGTTTTCATTTGGTTTATTCATTATGCTCCCCCATGATTAAGTCTAAAGGATGTTATATTATTAGTGAGTTCATTTTTAATTATTTTTGAGACTAACTCTATACTAACCTCCTATTTTTATTTAATGTCATAGACCACAAATGACATGCTTGATGGGACACGATTCTGCACCCTAAGTATTTGAACAAAAATGGATGTTAAAATAACTCTTTTTTTTTAATTCATTTATTATTGTTTTTTTGACTTTTTAATAGTTTGGTCTTAAAGGTTTCATCCTAATTATCTCTAAATTTAAATAAAATTTTATTTATAATCTAGAAGTTATGACTCTTTTAGTGACTATCACTTTTTATTTTCTAATTTTATGATAAAAATGACTGGTATAGAGATAATAATTTTTTTAATTCAATATTTTGACCTAAATGTTTTCAAAGAGGTAATCCCTTAACCTATAAACAAACTTCAAAAAGTTTATGATAAATGGAAGTATATTGTAAAAGTTATGGTTAAAATACTAACTATAGGGTTTTATGTTTTATGCATTCGATTTTATTTGATTCAACCTTCTAACTTGTCGTTTGCATGTTTCATAAGTTTAGTTTCATTTTTCATATTTATTGAAATATTTATTGATATTTTTTATAACATTTACCTAACCTAGAATGTTTGTTTTCTTGAGGTTTTGCCTTTAGATCGATAGCTTTTACCCTTCGGAGTTACTTGTCAAATTTAATAAATAAGATTAATGGATAAACAAAGTGCTGACCTTTTTCTTGTAGGGCACATTTGAAAAATCCTCAAAACAAGCTTAATTAGTTCTTTCACATTTTTTTGGGGATGTTTTAAAATGAATTAGGAATTTCACTTTGGGTTTAAAAAGAAAGTTTGATATGTTTGTGGTAAATGCTTTGATTGTTCTTTCAAAGTTCACAACTTAAATCCAAGGGGCTACAAAAACACCACCACACATTTCGTTTAGTGATATAAAATTGAATAAACTTTAATATTTTTTCATGTTTTTTTCATTATTTATTTAGTCTAATTTTTTTTGAGTAAATAAGGAGTTTTACATGTATTCTCTTCCATTCGTCTCCTTTAAGAAACTTTTGAGATCAAAAGAGCCAATTTATATTTGGGTAGTTTGTAATTATTTCTATTTATGCATGTCAAAGCCAAGGGGCTAGTAATGAATCTAATCAAACACTTTCAATTTGGTATAACAAAATTAACCTCACTTTAATTATTTGTAAACTTGATTGTTGATTGTGTATTTTAACAAAAAGAGATGTGTGTGTATGCTCTCCCATCTATCCCATTTAAAGAACTTTTAAGATCAAAATCACCATCTCATCACACTTTGAGCCTAGTCCAAGGCACAGAAAAAATGTCATTTAAATCACTCCTAAAAAAATTACAATAGTATTGGGTGATATCGAGACAACCATAAAGTCTTTATATTATGTCATTTATTTCATTGCATCTTGGTTTGTAAGGGGGACTCCATTACCTCCTACAAGTTCTTTAGGGAAGCTTTGACCTAGGGTTTTATCTCTCAGCATCATCGTCAACCCCTCTCTATGGGGGGGATATAAATTAGGATCTCCTCATTGGGATGATGGTTTGAGAGGTTAAACCATTTCCCTTAGTAAAGTCTAAGACCAAGACATTTGAGCATGTTGTAAATTTCACTACACTAAGCAAGTGATATATGTAGTGGTTGTAAAAAGAGTAAGACCTTTTTATAACAATCCATATGATGCAAACCTAAATCACGTGTGATTATTTTGTATGTTGATGTGAAAGTTTTATGAATTTGATCCATCTAGAAATATTTGAAAAATAATTTGTTTAATCAACCCCATACTGCCATACCCTTGTTAGGATTCAAACCATTATACTTAGTGTATTTTAGTCATTTTGCTTGGTATGTTTTGAGACTAAAACTTGTTTGTTTGTTTATAACCATGTCAAAAACAAGTTTATTTATATGTCACTCCTTGATCAAAGAGGAATTATGTTACCCATATCATTATCAATTTTGAGACTTTGAGTCCTTAAAACATAACACTAATCACATCATTAGATCATGCTTACACCTTTAGGCTAATCATTTTGTTTTAAAACTTGTTTTACTTTGTATCAAAAACCATTGTTTCAAACTAACCAAACCATGTAACATATTCCACTTATACCTTATTTATGTGTTTTTGTGCATTCAAATATTATATAGCTTGTTTAGTCCAATCATAGTTTTCAACCATTGAGTTTTCAATTAACCTTTTCATGTTTGAGTTCAAACATTGATTGATTTTTGTTTAAGCTTCACTTCACAGGGGCCGATACATAGATCTTTCTCTTTTGAGTTACATAACTTAGGTTAATCAATTGACCAAATTTGAAAACTATCACTTGTTTGCTCATTTAGCCTATCCTAATTATTATTTGTGCCTTTATTTGGGAAAACAGGGTATTTTCTTTAGGTGCCTTTTGCTTTAGGGCTTATCCCAAATGATTTAACAATATTGAGAATATTGGTGTTTTATTTCTAATTTAGTTAAAGGGTCTGAGTAGTAAAATGAGTAAATAAACAGATAATAATTAAGGTACTAATTTGTGTAAATTAATTGCAATTTGAACTTTTAAAAAAATAGTAATAAGGAGAAGAAAATAAAATTTAGATAAAAATTGATTGATCTGACTGAGATAAATGTTAGAATTCACTAGGCAAGACTGAGACATTATCACCAACTAAGATCTAAACATTATTTTTTGATTATATGGGAGCACCAAAACTAGACACTAGTGGCATTGGTGCTATAGTCCACCTATTTCATTGTTGTCCTAAGGATATGAGCTTTTTAATTTTTGTTTTATATGTTTATGTGACCCTATCTACAAAGTTTTGTTAGCTAGAAGTCTGTATAGCTCCTTGTAGAGCATATTCTTTCTTCAAAACTTATCTTTCATTTTACTTTGACTAATTTTGAGTAAGAGGGGGGTTTAGTGTGTGTAATATTCACTATAAGTGGTTTACACCTCGTGTGTGGGCACATTACCTATATAAAAATATTTCAAAGAAGGATCAAGCCATATGTAGTTCTCCCCACCTGATGTGCATTGTACAATTATGTATATGAACATGTAGAATTCTAAACTATATGTTCTTAAAGTGGTTAGGGACTTCTGTAAGAAATTTAATGAACTTGTAAGTGTGATGGCTAGCTGTATGTAGAGAATAATTAAGATTATTTGAGTAGTCTTTCTTGTATTCTTACTTGCTTAGTGATAATTTCCAAACCTTTTTAAATTATATTTGAATGGGTTTTTATAGGGATATATTGGTCATGGGTTGAATGTACTTGTTATATGAAAACAAGGATAAATATGGGGATGTAATGTCCCCAAATTTCTGTTAAAATGGTTTAATTAATTTAATTAATTTAAGTTGTCCAAAAATTAAGATTTCTTCAAAAGGATAACTTTAATTAATTAATTTAATTATTATGGAAATAAATAAAATAAGCATAATAAAATAAAGTTGACTTCTTCTAGAAGTTTCTTGGGATCCTTTAAAATAAGTTGAGGGCAAAGCATTTGGAATATCTTTTGTTGCTAAAATATTCTGAGTATTGTGAAGCTTGAATCTGTGATTCAGCTAAAATCTCTGAGGACGCAAACCTTCAGCAGATTGGAGAAGAGTTCGACGAAAACCCAACACTTTTCAGGGGTGGATTCGTGACGGAATTTAGGTTGTGCATATTGATCAGAGCTCGAGCTTTAGAGGACATTCACTAGGTAGATCAGGAGATCAACATATGAAGAGGTTTTTAGGTATTTATTCATTGATTTGATTTAAGATTTATATATTTATATCTTCAGATCAGGTGGGGTACATAATCTGTACAGATCGATACCAGGCTGTACCAACAGATTTAGAAAAGGAAAGGGCACAGATCACAGTTGCAAGCCGCATGGTATTACAGAGGCCGACATTAGCAGCTAAGTGACCGGCATCGGTAGATAGACCGACATCGACCGATTAGCAACCGACATCATCAGTCAGGCAGTCACAGGTAGAGTCACTAGCAGGTAGAGATCACCACCAGACGATCGACGGTGGTAGTGTATCGATCGACATCAACAGAAAAACCAACGTCAGTGACTGTGTTCTCACACAGCATCTAGATTTATGCATACTTCTAGGTTCTTGCTTATTTGGGCTTCATTATACCCTTTATAATATAGCTGTATACTGTAATTTTTTATTTATTCACTGTTGAAGCAAATTTAGGCAATATATTTTTGTATCAACATTCTCTAAAGGCAACTAATCAAAGTTATATCTTTGTCTTGTAAGAACCTGTATATTTTGTGTCTCCAAATTTAGTTTGGGATCTTTCAGTGGTATCAGAGCCATGCATCTTGCCAGCCTGTAGGGGGAAATATATTTTATTTCTATGCATCCTGGAAGATTTGATAGAAGCCATAGATATTTTACACGTAGTAGAGCTCAGTACGAGCAAGAGTTGGGTTTAGGACAGGAACCTATCATGGCCGAAGAATAGAGGAATGCCCATAGAAACCAGGATGAGGTAGAAAGAGAGATGATGAGGACCCTGATCACTACCCAGCCTAGGATTGTTCAGGCTCTAGACCGATTATAGGAAACCATGGAGCATTTAGAGGTGGATAGACATAGAGGTAGAAGGAATAGATCATTTTCAGTGACAGGCAGTCATTATACCCATCAGTCCAGTCAGCATAGTCACCATTCCCATTCTTCAGTGGGGAGCTCCCGTCATTCCTCTAGGTGAAATCATCATCATACACCTACTCCAAATAGACCATTACTGCCTCAGTTTATACCAGGTGGACAACCAGTACAAGTGGATCCACCAAAGATGGGGTTCTAAGAGTCTATTTTGGTAGCCACAGCAGAGTGGAGAGGTTTACCCCTAGAGGTTAGGGAGGTTTTTCCTTTTCCCCAGTATTGTGCACAGCGTAGAGACACAACCAAATTCAAGGGAGATCGGGGTAATAGACCACCATAGCAACAGCATAATCATGACCTCAATAGAGCTACAAGGAAGATTACATTGGCTTCATATAATGGCTCTAGAGAGACTAGTGCAAGAGCTTGGGTCCACAAGCTAGACATATATCTTTCTTTGAGGCCCATGCCCGAGCGTGAGGCCATTCAGTTTGCGGTGTTGCATTTAGAGGGGATTGCATATGATTGGTGGCACCATGGATTGGTCACCCAAGATCACACCTTAGTTCACTCCTATGCTGAGTTCACTGAGAGACTTATTGCATGGTTTGATCGCAAGGACACATAACTTTACTATAGGGAGTTGGCTCATCTTAGACAGAGTGGTCACGCAGAAACTTATATTAATGAGTTTCAGTGTATTACAGTTATGGTACCTGATATGCCTCAGAGATGGAGTGTGATGTTATTTATTGAAGGATTACAGGATAGACTTAAGGGACTGGTACGTGCTTTCCAACCAGCCACTCTTAAGGATGCCATTGATGTGACATTGAGATTGGATACTGTTCCCACTTCTTATCAGGGTGATAAGAAAATAGCCACGGACTCTCGGCCTATACAGAAGGCCAACGCACCACAAATTAAAGAAGGGTCATCCTCTATAAATCCTTGGATGAATCAGGAGACTAGGAATGACTTGAGGAGGAAAAAGTTAGGTTTTTCCTGTAAAGATCCATGGGAACCAGGGCACCGTTGCATGGGTAAAGGAAAGGTTCATTTGATTGAGGTAACTTCTGAGTGTGGAGATGAGGAGGTTCCTGATACGGACATTGAGGATAATATTGAGCAGGTTCAGACACATTTGGAGTTAGACACCCCGGAGCCTTTGGCATCAGCCAAAGCAATTATGGCTACCCTCTCCAGTTATCCTAACTTTCATGCCTTTCGGTTGAAAGGTATACTTAAGGGTAAGTGGGTCGTGAGCTTGGTAGATACAGGTGCTACACATAACTTCATTGACCAGAAGTTAGTGGGAAGGCATGGATTATAGTATGAGAAGTTTGGTGGTTTTGGGGTAAAGGTGGCAGATGGTGCAGTTTTGGGTTATACCAAACAGATTCCACAGCTTAGCATTCAGATGGGGGATTACACTCTGACCGATGATTTTTATATGTTTCCTTTAGAGGATTATGATGTGGTCTTGGGCATGCAGTGGTTACAGGGTATTGGGTGCTACATTATTGATCACCACCGTATGCAATTAGAATTCCTTTCTGGGGGAAGGAAGATTATCTTGAAGGCAGCACAAGATGGAGGACCTAAGGAGGGGTCATCTCACATGATGGAGTCTCATTTTATAGGTGATGTGGTAAATAATTCTATTTGTTGCAGGGCATTTTCCTTCCCAATTATGAGTCATCATTCTTATGGGAATTTGGAGAGCATGGTAATCAGAGTAGCGCAGCGGTCTTTTGCGAAGACTAAGGTATGTGATGGTGAATTTGCTAATTACATGTTGAGAATTATCACCTTACTCTCTAGGAGAAATAAGGAGACTTTATTCACAGATATTTTGCAGCATGGTGTTTTTGATAGAAGAGTTTGTAAGTTTTTGAGAATAATATGGAATCCAGGTAGTTCGTATTGGGTATCAGGAGCGAATTGCTTGAGGACAAGCAATTTCCAGGAAGGGAGGACTATAATGTCCCCAAATTTCTATTAAAATGGTTTAATTAATTTAATTAATTTAAGTTGTCCAAAAATTAAGATTTATTCAAAAGGATAACTTTAATTAATTAATTTAATTATTATGGAAATAAATAAAATAAGCATAATAAAATAAAGTTGACTTCTTCTAGAAGTTTCTTGGGAGCCTTTAAAATAAGTTGAGGGCAAAGCATTTGGAATATCTTTTGTTGCTAAAATATTCTGAGTATTATGAAGCTTGAATCTGTGATTCAGCTAAAATCTCTGAGGACGCAAACCTTTAGCAGATTGGAGAAGAGTTGGACGAAAAGCCAACACTTTTTAGGGGTGGATTCATGATGGAATTCAGGTTGTCCATATTGATCAGAGCTGGAGCTTTAGAGGACATTCACTGGGTAGATCAGGAGAGCAACATATGCAGAGGTTTCTAGGTATTTATTCATTGATTTGATTTAAGATTTATATATTTATATCTTCAGATTAGGTGGGGTATAGAATTCGTATAGATCGTTACCAGGCCATACCAGTAGATTTAGAAAAGGGAAGGGCACGGATCACAGTTGCAGGCTGCAGGGTATTACAGAGGCTGACATCGATAGCTAAGTGACCGACATCAGTAGATAGACTGACATTGGCCGATCAGCAACCAACATCGTCAGTCAGGCAGTCACAGGTAGAGTCACTAGCAGGCAGAGATCGCCACCAAACGACTGACGGCGGCAGTGTATCAACTGACATTGAGAGAAGAACTGACGTCGATGACTGTGTTCTCACACAGCATCTAGATTTGTGCACACTTCTAGGTTCTTACTTATTTGGGCTTCATTATACCCTTTATAATATAGCTGTGTACTGTAATTTTTTATTTATTCACTATTGAAGCAAATTTGGGCAATATATTTTTGTATCAGCATTCTCTAAAGGCAAATAATCAAAGTTATATCTTTGTCTTGTAAGAACCTGTATATTTTGTGTCTCCAAATTTAGTTTGGGATCTTTCAGGGGAACCAGAAGAAATTAACCATTAGGGCCAGAAATGGACTTGGACACGAGCACCAAAAGTAGATAGTAGTGGCATCGATGATATACTCCAAGTGTGGTGCTACTATCCTAAGCAAATAGAACCTAGGGGGTTTGATTTATCTTGGAAAGTGTAGTTTGGGTGAGATGGGACCATGTTTTGAAGGCTACAAATGAATAAGAATCAGTGAAAATAATCCTAATAGGTTCATGAAAGGAAGCACAATGAACCTAAGAGTTAGGTGTCATTAGCCTTGCTTAAGTTACCAAGTTTTGCATTTTATGTGAATACATTCCCCCCTTGCCCCATTTATTCTAGTGATGTAGCAAAGTAAAATACTAGGATAAAGGAAAAATAGAAAGCGTACCTGATCCTACCTACAAGGGTGAAGTTCATTAATCTATGTGATGCTAGATGTGCATAAAGAGAACATACTATGAAATATGATTCTTCAATAAAAAAAAGAGTAGATCAATTCTTACTAGATACACTACATCGAAAATAAAAATGTACAAAACTAGGTAAGAGAGAGAGGAAGAGAAAATAAATAATACACCTCACCAAGTATGTGAACCAATATAAAAAATGTTGTGATGTTGCGTAATTCTAGATTATGCTAAATAATAATGGAAGATGATTTACCAAGAGTAATATCATGAATGGAGTTGAGTGCTCAATTCCTCAAGAGTGGCTCAAGAATGCAAAGGCTAGCCCTTTATCTCCATCATCACCCACTAAGGTAAGCTAGGTGGTCTTGCATGTGTTGATTTATGTTTGGACTATGTGTCCAATCCCTCTTAATAGGTGTCTCAAAAATACAAAGGCTTGATAGTCCTTTGGCTCCATCATTTCCACACGAAGTGAATCTATGAACTGATACCGATATGAAATATATGCCATATGAGATGGATCTTGAAGCTTATTAATGTAATATGATCTAAAAATGTTTGCATAGATAGTCGAATGTATTCTAGAAACTAGTCCACTCTTGGCCACTCTAAAATATGGATATTAGGCTTATATGAAGGCCACTCTGAACTGGTTCATTAGGCTAGTATAAAATCCACTTGGGAAATTAAGAACTCATGAATGTGGAAGTTAGGATTATATGAAAGCCATTAAAAATTTATGCCGACCACCTATAGATGGAGTAAGGCACACAACTACTAAGACTATCTGGAGAATGTTGAACTCATAAAGAAAAGAAACAAATGTGTTGTGCACATTACCCCCAATCACTAGTGTTTGAAACATGGATTTTGATCTATAAGTTATACCAAATACCCTATTTGAAACTAGAAGAAAGATCCATCATGTCACACATGATGCCCCCATATCTAGATTCTTTGAGAAAAAATGTACTAAAACTTTGATTCTAGTTTGGTTTATCGCTAATAAAACTGTAACTGAACTTACCTTTTTCTCTATTTTGGGAAGATATATATTTTTTATTTGGATAGGAGTACCAAAAATTGGCACTATTTTCACTAGTGTTATTGTCCAAGTTGGGTGCTCTTATTTAGGACCAAATCTGGTAACTATTTTAGATTCTTGACTATTTACCTATTCTATTCTGATTATTTTGATGTCTAGTTATTATTCTAAGTGTGTTGAATGCTTTTATTTTGACCATTAGCAGCTCTAATCTCTGAGACAAGAACCCTATTTATTTCCCCATTTTTTTAAGGTAGGAATTAATACCTTAAAATGACTATCCTCAGAAGAAATATCCCTACAAGTGTGTTACACTACAAAGATACATGCTATAACAATGATAGTTGATAATATATCTCAAGATATATCATGATTTATATTGAGAGATTGTTAGATCAATAGGGGTATGACTATATGGATATAATAATGTAAGAACATTTGCAATATACTAAATTGGAAATGAATGTTTGGTTAGTTTTTTTGTTGTTAATTGGAGGGATGGAACATGAGTTCCATCATGGCATCCAAGAAAGCAAGATAAATGCATGATGTGAATCATGGCATTGCAAGAAATATGAAGTAAATAAGGAACAAGCACACAAGGAAAGAAGTAATAAGAATAAAAGGGTGGTTAAGGGACCAAAAAAATAAGGGACATGGGCACATGTCACTCAAAATAGAAATCAAGAATATAAGGCATGTACAAATTCCACATACACATACAATTGAAATAAGCAAAATTGGTGTGGAAGCCACAATCATATAAAGGAATACAGGGAAAGGACATTGGAAAATGTCCTAAGGAACACACATCAATATAATCAAAACACATTTAAAAATTTCTTAAAGCACATACAGGAGACACAACATGAACTGGGAAATGTAAAAAATCTAGCTACATTAAGCAAGAAAAAAAACATGTAAAGAACTGGAAGTGCAATCGCATCTAACTAATTAAAAAAAGATGGAAAGTATGTAAGACATGCTAGTAAAAGACTAGGTATATGCTAAAAAATACACAAGTTTTATATTAAAGTGAGTGTCGATAGAGTAATCTATATAAGCTAGTAAATAATGTAGATCAACATGATAACTAGAGTGTGTGGTGTAGGAATGACATAACCTAGATAGTGTAATCATGTAGAAGATGCCCCTAGTGGGTATGTATATTTATGTGTGTCTCGATGTATAAGTAGGATTCCCTCTCAATGGGTAGAGTGAAGCAATCAAAGAGTTAGATGTCACTTTACACACTCAAAAGAGATCAAGTGAAGCATGGTAATGTAGATAAATTGATAAACAATAGCATAGAATGGAAAACGTAAGTCTAGCATGATAGTATAAATGTAAATAATGGATGATTCATATTATCAAAATATTTTTGGTGTTTTTAGATTATTTACATGTTTTTGGATTATTTACATGTTTTTGGATTTTTTGATATATTTGAGTTATGTATAATCAAGCATAAGAAACTATGTACAAGAAATTGAAAAGGAACCATGTACAATCAAGTATAATAAACTATGTACAGGTGCATGGAGAAAGGATGATACTAATTGATGAGTCTCATGGAAAAATCCCTATCATGGTGTCTTGTATCAAGGAGAGGAATCATGTGTGATCATGAAGCATGATGGGAATGTTGAGACTGTGGCTCTTAAAGTTGTATATGCCATAAATGATCTGAAATATATAAAGTAGAAATTGATTATGGGATCCCCTTGTAACTTTTAGAAGTTGATGCAATTGTACAGCTCTTCTGGACCCATTTGGTAGTAAGAGAAACTCTTTAACAATGTGTTTTGTGAGTAGATGCATGAGATCTCAATGATACTACCCTGGCTGTGAACATTGTAGCTAGAAGTTGTCTAGAATATTGAAGCTATGGAGGTATGTGAACTCTCTGTGCTAGTGATGGATGCCTCAACTATGTCTAAATCAGATCTGGAGGAACAACTAGAACTGGTAGAGTAACTAAAATTGGTGGCTGAGTAGAAATTGGTGACTATAAAGTAGAAGATGGTTATGAGTTGGGGAGTGGTAACTAAGAAGGAAACCCACCAAATGTAATAAACTAATTAGCATGGATGAATTTAATTCATCTATAAACTATAGAAGGTAATTATAAAAGTTTTTGAATCCATGGTTGACCAAGTAACATATTGAAAATCATGCACTGAGAATAATAGTGAATGGTTTGGCCATATGTATTGGATCCACCTATAGAGGAAGTATAATCTCACCTAATGAACTATGTATGTGCCCATTCAATTTGATGATAACTATGTCTATTAGTGTAATATCCTACTCTAAATATCACACATGATGCAATAATATCATAATACACATATTCACACTAGATCCATTGTTTATGAGAACACTATGAATAGGATGACTATGAATGTATGCTCTAATAAAGAGTGCATGATAATCAGTATCATCCTTAATGATCTCCTACTTTGAGAAGGTGATGGAAGGTCTAGATGGAACTCTAGAATTATATTCACTAATGACATTGCTCAAAGGATGTGTCACAACTAAAGGTGCCCTATATGTATCTGGTGTGGGATGTACATGATATGCATGGTGAACCCGTGATGTCTTTCATGTTTCCTATTTGTAATGCTATGTAAAAAAGGATCTAAAAATATTTTTAAAGATTTATCTTTGTTTTCATTACCTAAGGAGGTTCAACTAAAGTTTCAAGAGAAATATGATTGCCATCTATCAAGTTATGTATCTTGTGACTCAAACTAATGAATCTGTTTATTGTATGGTCTGGTGTACTGTGAAACTCACAAAATGCATGTTGATCATATCCATGTAGAAGAGGATTTGTTAGGTCAACTTCCCAAATAGGAGGTAGAGATATGGTGTTACATTATAATAACTAATGTAAAACTTTGGATAGAGAAACTAGTAGATTGGTAAAGGTACATCACGAAGGTGTTGATAAAACCACTCATTGAGGGGGATCTAAAGCTACATTATCTGTAGGTTGATTTTGAATATTGTTATCATTGACGTTTACTTTGTATGGGAATTTGATTTTACTCTTGTTTGTTGTGTCTAAAATATTTGTGTAGTTGATTTTGCCCATTGAAATTAGCATGACTTCTCTTTTCTTTAATGTGTGACATAATTCAGTGAAGGAAGATAATCTTTTAAAAATAATTGATTCATGCAAAGCTGGTAGAAGACTTTGTTTGAAGAGATCCTATAACTCTTGATTTGTCATGAGGCTAGTCATCTTAGCCAAAATAGTCTTATATGAAAGAACATAATATTTGAGATGCTCTTTTGACCTTTATTTCTATTATGTAACATCAACATATAAAACATTATCACCAATGTTAATGCTAAAATGACTTAGTAACATGTCAACTAAAGTATTGAATGCATTGACCAATTGATTCAGTAGATTGTAGAACCATTGTAAAGAATAATCCTTTAGGATTCATGGAAATAGCTACATAAGTAGCCAATAATTAGGTGCATAGTCCAAGCATGCTACATGAAAGGCTCTCAAACATGTCACTAGATCACCCTTGCCCTCATATAGAGTAAGCTTGGGTTAAATAAAACCTTGTGGCAATGGTGTAGAAGTAATGTGACATACCAATGGTGTATGCAATAGAGAAAAATAATCCAAAGTATGCATAGGTTTAGAGGCACCTTTCTCAAGATGTTGCACCTTATATTTAAGATGTTTTATCTTTTACACAAGGGCTACCACATTAGCATACAAAGATGTATTAGTTGTAGCTAGTGGCATAGAGGTAGGTTGGTCTGATATAGGGGGTTGTTGAGACATAGTTTCCCTCGTAGTGTCATTTGTAATTGATGGGTCTAAAGAAATTAAAGATTCAACTTGCTTAGCCTTTTTAATTTCCATGATAGATTTAAAGATAAGAGTATGATCTCATTGTTGGTCCTAGAGTCTTTCTCAAAAACTTTGTAGGATCAAATCTTTGTTAAAAAAACTTCATTGTTAACATTGGTGGAACTGGATCAGTAGTCTAATGTGGTGGTCATGGGTGTGTACATCATCATTTTTATTTTCATACTATTCATTAACATAGTTATCTTTATTGGAATTAGTGTAATCTAGATGTGTAGAATCTATAACAGGAACATGAGTTGGTTGTTTGTCCATGGTATATGGCTAAGTTGCATGAATATAGGTGAATTTAGGAGGATTACCATGAAGTCTTGCACTTCATCTTGAAGGAAGAGATGCAACAAACCTAGGTGGCATAATCAAAACAACTTCGATGATAGTAGAAAAGATTAAAAAGATATAATCTAAGAAAAGAATTGGAATATGCATAAAGAGGATAGGAAGTTCACACACATGTAAGGTGATACCTCAATAAGCAAATAGAAACTAGTATATCTAACTAGAGTTTGAAAGATGATTATTTGAGAAATTTACTATGAAAATTTGAAATTGAAAGTGAATTTATGAGTTATATATGCAAGTAACAAATCAAAAATTTATTAGAAAATTAGTGATTTAATAGGATCTAATTAATGCAACTAGGGTTTTGAAAAATAAAATGTCTATGAGAATTACTATTGATTTTTGAATTTTTAATGGATTTTTTGATTTAAATATGCTAGTAAAAATTTAGAAAATAATTGAAAAATTACTAGAAAAATACTAGAACCTAATATGGGCAACTAGGGTTTGAAAGAAAATTATTTTGAAATTACTAATTAATTTTAAAATTTCATGCCAATTTTTTATTTTAGTGTGTAGGTAAAAATTTAGAAAAATATATGAAAATTCAATAGGAAAAATACCCTAGGTTTTCAAGGGTTTTTGTGTTCAAACGGAGTAAGTCAGATTCACCAAATGATTTAATAATATTGGGAATATTGGTGTATTATTCCTAATTTAGTTAAAGGGTCTAAGTAGTAAAATCAATAAATAAATAAACAATAATTAAGATACTGATTTGTGTAAATTAATTGAATTTTAAACTTTTCTAAAAATAGTAATAAGGGGAATAAAACTAAACTTAGCTAAAAACTGATTGATTTGACTAAGACAGAAGCTAGAATTCACTGGGTAGCACTAAGACACTATCACAAACTAAGATTTGAACTTAATTTTGTGATTGTATAGAAGTGCTAGAACTAGATAGTAGTGGCACTAGTGCTATAGTCCACCTCTACCACTCTTGTCTTGAGGATCTAAACTTTTTGTTTTGTTTGTTAAGTTTGTATGACAATGTCTACAAGGTTTCATTAGTTGGAAGTATGTATAGCTCTCTATAGAGTAAAATATTTCTTTAAACCATATCTTTCATTGTGTTTTGACTAATTTTGAGCTAGAGGGGGGGTTAGTGTATGTAAGATTCATTGGACATGCTTCACATCCCATGTGTGGGCACACTATCTACATACAAATACTCTGAAGAGGGATCAAGCCATATGTAGTTCTCCCCACCTAATGTGCTTTGTGAAATTATGTATATGAAGATTTAAAATGTTAAATTAGATTTATTTGAGGTGTCTAGGGACTAATTTGAAAACTTGAATGAACTTGTAAGTGTGTTGGTTGGTTGTATGTAGAGAATAGGGAAGATTGCTTGAGTAGTCTTGCTTACTTAGTAATAATTTCTAACCCTTTCGAAATGATGTTTTAATGGAATTTAATAGGGATTTATTGGTCATGGGTTGAATGTACTCATGCTAGGCTAATAAGGATAAGGATAGGAAATGAAAATAAATTGATTATTGGGTCCAAAAATTGACTTGGACAATAGCATTGAAAGTGAATAGTAGTGGCATCGGTGATATAGTCTATGTGTGGTGCTACTGTCCTAAGAAAATGGGACTTGGAGGGATTGATTTATCTTGGAAAGAGTAGTCTGGATAAGCTAGGATATAGTCTATAAGGCTAATGATGACTAGGAGTCAATAAAAATAAGACTAAGAGGGTCATAAAAGCAAGCATGAGGGACCTAAGGGTTGGGTGTCATTACCCATTCTTAAGTTACCAATTTTTGCATTTTATATGACTACACCAACTAATCATATTTATGTTTGATTTTGTGTGTTGGGTATATACCAAATTTATTCCAACCTTGTTAGATTAAATCAAATCACATCAGTATCTATTTCAAAGTCTAGCTTTTGATGTCATTTGGTCAAAAGTCTTAGCATATCATATTTGTTTGAGCCTAGCTTTTGACTCTATGTTTGGATGAAAGTCCAAGCAACTCAACATTCCCATTTCCTAGTTTAGACCTTATTTGGAACACTTTGACTTAGACTTCTGACATGCCTATTTTTATTCAGATGCATGACCATTTTTATGTATGAAATTTGATGTTATACTATTTTATGTTAAGTCTTAACACAAACTATTTTTGAGATATAGCTCCATATTCAAATCAATGTTTGGAGATAAAGATCCACCCTTTTATCCAAGTTAGACCAAGTTTGAACCATTTATCCTTTTGACATAATTTTTTAGATTTTTTAGAACTCTAAGACTTTTGTTTTTAGAGCTTTCATCATTGACCCATATATGTCTAGCTAAAATTATGGTGGAGTCACTTACAATCCAAATTATGATAGAATGGTCAAACAAAATGTCTTTAATTTTTATGGATTTATTTAAGACCCCTTTGATGATAATGTGGTCTATGAGATAGAATTTTATCTACCTTGAAAAAATAAAATTAGGGACCAAAGTGAAGACCTCAAATGGTATGATATGGTTGGTGAGGAAAAATTAGGTACATACCTCTAAAATGATAATGTTGTTTGGGATATCGATCCATACCCTCCTTACAATAATCAATATAGGCAACAAAGTGAAGAAGCATCTTACAATCCAACTCAAAACCCTGATTGGGATGATATTGTTTATCAAGACTTAGATACTTTGGCTTAGACAAGCAATCAAGCTCCACAACATCACACCATTGCCATACCAAGACCTCATCCTTTGGATTGTACAGTCAATCAAGCTCCACATTGCCCTATTGTTACTATTTTAAGACTTTATCCTTTGATTTTTATGAGTAACCAATCTCCATATTGCCATTTCATTATCCATCAACCAATCCAATCCAAATATTAGCCAATCCCATCAGGATTTTGACTAATCCAATCATAAATCCAATCATGATCACAACCTAGAATTCATCCTCAACTAATCATTTAGCCCAAACCTCAACCAGTCATTTAGCCATAATCCTAGCAAGTCCAATCAATACCTCAATTGAGCCAATCATTCAAAGATCAATTTGTATTCCAAACTAGTGTTTTCTAATCGATTATAAACAAAGATCAAAATAAAAAACTAATCTAAGATGTTTTTGTTGAACCAACCATTTGTGATAAGTCAATGTATGATGAATCACCTTTTATTCCTATGCATGTTTTTCAAGACCCTTCCCTTGATGATTTGATCATTAAAGAGTTATCTCTTGACCTTGGTCCCATCATTATGGAATCTCCCTAAAAAAAGCCACTCTTTATGGAGCCTATTCCTCCATCATACATCATTACTTATCCAATACCAAACATTCAACAAGATATCATTGTAATAAAATATCTATTAGATGAAGAATCAGAGTTAGAGTTAGGTTCTATTCTTGAACTAGCATTTGATTTAGCATCAAAAGTGAAATCAACATCAGTATCACCATTGGATTTAGATTTTCTTGAGTTAGAATTAGATTTAGAATAAGAATACATTAAAAAATGGCTATTATGACATTGGTTATGCATGCCTAGTAGATTAATTTGAATACATTTGTGATCCTTTTATGGTTTTTGAGGATGATTACTTTAGCATCAACACAATTTATCCTAGTATTTTCTACGAGGATTGTGAAGCCTTCCCTCATCCCATTACCATTCCACATGCCATTACCATCAACCATTATATCCATATCATTGACATTCCAATTACCATAAGTATCGATTGGGATTGACATAATCACACCTTGTTGAACTACATCTATGGTTACATATTAGATAGAGAAAATCAAAGAGGCCAAGACCATAGTCATACATTAGAAGAATTCTCTCTTGGTTAAACCTTTTTGGAGGTGCTAGGGGATAATCAAAGTCAAAAATTAGCATTTTATAGTGAAACCTTTTTAGAGGTGCTAGGGGACAATCAAAGTCAAAAGTTAATGATCCTTAGTGAAACCTTCTTGGAGGTTGTATAGGATAATCAAGACAATTTCATTAGTAGAAACCTCTTCAAGGTGCTAATGGCTGAGCACAAAAATTATTTATTACTTAATGAAGACATTATCAGAGAGAAAATCAAAATAGCTTCCTATTTACAGCCTAATCAAATGGTAACTACTCTCAGGCCTAAACAATAAAAAAATTTGGTGGTCTTATCATGAGAATATTCAAAAGTCTTTAGCCCCACCAGATCCAAAAATATGTCAAATATAGAATCAATAACATTATGTGTGCTTGAACAACTTGATCTTCTTTTGTTTCCCATCCATTATTCATTTTATTATCCACCATAATTTTACTTAACAAACCTATAAACCAACATTTATCCCTATTTACCATCCATAGTTGCACTTTCCTTTATAGAGGCTAAAAATATACCTTGTCTTAGTGTTTGAAGGGAATAAAATCAATGACCAATGAAGATCACAACATCATTGGCATCTAGATCTTTATTGATTTCTTGTTGGAGTAGTTATACAAATGAGGTGTGGGTTATCAATTTACATGATTGACTATTCTAGTTGTATCATTTGTTGATTAAGGTGTGCATATTCAATTCAATAGAAAAAATAGAATCATTTATCATACCTAGGCTAGAACTAAACATGTACCATATCATATCAAGTTATCAATCCTTTTTTCATTGTCATATATCCTAAACATTTGACTTACCACTTGGGGGCAACCCTCCTACCATCTTATACAGTTATCCATATCAATTATTATCATCACTAATCATTATTCTATCATATCTCATTATACCATATCATTTATATCTAGACTAAAGCTTATTTTTAGTCATCTTATACAATCCTATATTGATTTTGGTTACTTTGGTTCATCCCACACTTTTATGAGTGGATTTTGATCAAGTTTCAATAATCAATCAAATTCATGTTTAAAATGATAGTCTATGAAAGTAGTGTGACAATTGATTTGGCAAGATATCTTTCATTTTCCATCCTGTATCAAGTTTGTTTATGTGATCCTGATTATATCACATGTTAGGGTAAATCAATGTTCACCGGTCTTGCTACTAATTATAACTACCTATGGATAAATTTGTATCATTGATCTAATCTATTGTATCCTACTTATAATTTCCTATGGGAAAACTAGGGGCACCATTTGTTTATCATTCATTGCTACATCACTTTGCCACTATTGTTTTCATTTTACTGGCTAGTTATTAAATATGAGAACTTGTTGGGACCTAGTTGGTTTTTCCCTACCTTTTGTATAGATGGAATTACTGTGACTTGAGGTCATTTTGGGACTATGTAGGCTATGTTCAATTCATGCTATGGTCACCTCAGTCCCCCTTTTCCATATGCTCTCATCATTTTATAACAAACATAAGCCAATTCTCTCATCATTTTATGAGTAGGAATCTTGTAATTCTCTAACGAGTTAAGATACTCTAACATTCCAAAAAAAATTATCCTATCTAAGCCTAGTTCGTCATCCTCGATCTACCATACTGGGGCAAAATCATTGTTAGGATTCTTTTTTTTCTTTCAAGATGTTTGTTATTTTCTATCTGTTTGTTTATTTGAGTTCTTTTTATTTGTTTCTTTGTTTGTTTTTTTTATTACCTATTTGTTTGCTTTTGATAATGTTGCCTCGACTTAGTCTATATGCATTTATTGGGTGATTACTTGAGTAAATTATTATTGATTCCATCCATATTCATACATTAACTTAGTCATCATGGTTTTTATCATTGGTGAATTATTTTTAATCGTTTATTAGATCAAGAGTCAGTCCTTATACACATTTTGGCAAGTCTTCATGGTGTTCTATCATGAATCCTACCATCATGTCCTACAACAAAAATTAGTCGCAAGAGTTATAAAAGCAATAGAGCATCAAAAGTTTCTTCTTGAAACCTTGGAAAATCCTTACACACCCATCTTGATCAAACAAAATAGTGACCATTCTTGTTTTATCAATGCTAATTAGAACAAGTATCTCTACATTGGTAGGTACAACCAAATCATTCCCATTGATCAACATTTTATTCTTTTATTTATCTCTTTCATCACTTTGTGCATTCTCGTATGCCTAATTATCTATGATTTATTTAGTCATTAGACCATGACATCTACGTTTGTGCCTACTCATATTTAATCTATATTCCAAGTTCTATCCTTGAGTTATGCTTGTTAATCTACCCTATTGGGCCTCAACCTTATCAAACATCATCTTCATCAAAAAAATTGGGTCATCTTAATGATTATAACCACCTATGGGGAAATCATTATATTGACTTTTATTCTTGATTATAATTGTCTTTTGTAAAATCAATACCTTTTAAATCAATTCATGCAAGCATTTTCTCATTTGGATTAATCTCAACCATGGGTTAAGTCTACCTTTCTTATTTATTCTTTTCAAGGGACCATCCATCCACATATGTGATAAACACACCCTCGAGGGGCCATCATCATAGGCTTACCAAACATCATTTGAAGCTTTTTCTTCAATAATCATCTTATTTTTGGCATACAGGCCATTTCTCATTATTTGAGAATATATTATTATGCTTACATTTTGCAACATCTTCCAAAATAGGGGAAAGCTATAGACATGTAAAACTGGGCACCAATGGCTTTGCATCAGACTATTAGACCAATTCTTACTAATCATCAAACATTTAACCTAAGAATTTCTATTAGTCTTAAATTTGGCTTCATAACCTTGCATTAAATCAATTAAATAAGGCAAATACACACATAAAATTAATCAAAATCAAACAAATGACCAAATGCCTAAAAATAATTAATTACCTTGCACACTCTAATCAAAATCAATTAGAAAATTATATTAATTTCAAATCCTAATTGAATTCACCTATGAGATATTAAATCAATTACTAAAAATAAAATTCAAGAGCATCTTAGAACATCCTAGAATACACTCATTATCTTTGTGAGTTGTCACTTTTGGAATATCTATAAGAATATCTTAAGAATATGCCAAACTCAACGAAGATTAATAAGCTCAACCATGGTCATATTTAACCCATTCCAAGGGATTTAAAATCCTAGAAAAGCAAGCCTGGATATTTTCATTTAGGGATCTCATTCAAAGTAGAGTTATAAGGTAGGAATAGATTCATGAAGCTTAAATCCTAGTGTTATAATGCCAAAATTGAGCCAAATCCATCAAGCCATCAATCAAGACACGCATTAAACAATGGTGCATAGAGGAGATGATGTAATCCATATGTCATTGATGGAGACTTCTTATGCATAAGTTGAGCAAGCCAAGTGAATTAGCATTTGGAGCTATCAAGGATTTGATAAGGAATTTGTGTTTTTATGTTTATATTTCTCATTTCCTTCCATGTTTTGTTGAGTTCTCATTTGGTATTTTATCTCATACAAGGGGTTGATAAGGAAAATATGTTGACCCATATGTTTTTAAATATTTAAAATTTATATGACATTTGAGGTATAGACACTAGATAAGGAATTTCGACACTAGTGTCCCTCTGTAAACTGCAAGTGTTTGACATGGTAGAATTTTTTTGAAGTTTTGTAACTAATAGTAAAGGATATAAATCATATTTTAAACTTTTTAATAGTGTACATTTGGTTGCA
>JARHVA010006388.1:0-85000 GCA_037957365.1 Torreya grandis | reverse complement strand
TAAACCTATGTTTCACTTATTTTATAAAACATAATAAAAAAATTATATTGAAATCATACTGTGTTTGATATATATTATTTAGTTGTTAGAGTAATATAATGACTATGCCTTACTCTTTTGGCCTATGATTCAAAATACAGAAATGTGTTTCATTTCTAAGGTCTGTGTTTTATATTAAGGATTTCAGCATCCTATCTTTATGTTAAATAGAAAAAAATGTTTAACATGAATCATCTTATTTAAATATGTTTGATGGATACTTATTAATAATTTAATATGGAACAATGCTTAAATTGTGGACTGCGTCCAACCTCCTATATCTACCCTTTAAATAGGAATGTAGATAATTATTAAGAGAGTGGTAGTGTCATATTAAGAAGTCTAGGCAGTGAATCATATGGAAATTTTAGGTAAATTGTAGCCTTATGATTAGCCAACATCCTTATATTCACACTAGGTTAGTACTTTATATTTTTGGCTACAATGTATATTTTGCAAGCTACATTTTAATTATATTAGACATCATTCTAAATTAAAACACCAAGTCACTAAATTGGACAGTGAGTATAAAATGGGAATGCTAAGAATAATATTGGAATGCTAAGTCAATTATTGAAATCTCTAAGTTTTTAAATAGATATTTGAGGCTTTAAAAGATAAATCATTGAATTATTATTATAATTACATCAAATAATTCCAAATAAGAATTGTATCTTATTAAAATATTAAATATAAGTAATACGCTGTGTATATTTGGGAGAAGAAATAAATTATTGAAGTGAGTCATGTTCCCTATTTATTAAAAGATTGAAGGTTTGGTGGAACTTTATTTTTGCCTTGGATTTTTGTATTGTAGATAGATCGAGTGTGTAGTTAAATAAATTAATGTGATTATCATGAGAAACTAATTAGAGTTGTGATATTTTTTTAGTATTTCCCCTTGATCAGTAATCAATGTTGGAATGATTTGTATACCTGGTTCAAAAAGGAATAGTAAAAACTTGTGTGACATTTTACACAATATTTAATAGTGTAACCTTTTAAAAATAATGTTTATATATATATATATACATATATATATATATATATATATACATATATATATATATATACATATATATATATATATATATATATATATATATATATATATATATATATATATATATATATATATATATATATAAAAACAAAACAATATATAGATTTACATTATATTAGTGGTACTTTGTAAATGAATACTCTTAGATACTGCCAAGTAAATATTGATCAAATGGGTTGAGCAATGAAGATTGAAAAGAGTTAAATTTGTTGAAGAATTATTATTTAGGGGTAAATATAAACCAAGTTTTGTAGGCAAACATTATGTTCGATGTACATTGGTTCTTTTATTTATATGTTTATCTTTGGTCTAAGTTGAATGCTTGACATAGCTTACATTGATGCTTGTAAGAAAAGAGAGATTGCTTGTAAATTTGGATAATTACATTCTTATGATAAAATGCCATTACATAGGATCTTACTCATGCAATTATGACATGATTGTTAATAAAGATTATGATCATATGACATAAGAATAATATTATATGAGATGATTAATTTTCAACTTTATTTTGATCCTTTAATCTATGTTAGACTAATTGGTGAGCTTTAGTTAATCAATGAATTGAGATGTGACTACCTATCCTTATAATCCATTATCATATGATGAATGTGCTTAAAGTTTTATAGTTATAGAAATGTCACTATGTTTTGGGTAAACTATAGAAAAGTTAGACATTTATATGGTAAGGTTGTTATACTTCTGTTTGATTAATCCTATATCTTTGGTGATATAATTATATGATCTAAATATATACTATGGATTTTATGAGAATGCTAGTAGAGACCAATAGTATATTTGTAGCACATTAGTGTTATGCAAACATGTCATCATGGTCAAATTTTTTAGCATCATGTAAAGATAAAAAATTGTGTTCAATATATTTTGTTAGAGTACTTTATGTGCAAGTGATTAGATTTTTATATAATAAAATAGTACATTATGATGTGTGCTTAGAGATCATTTTTTCATTTGATTATTATTTTGAAATACAATCTAGTGTATACTTGGGTGGTATAATCATGTACTTTCTTATTTAATAATTATAGTGTAAGATTATTTATTCATGTTTAAGTAGAGTGCTCATGCACAATGAGATATGACATTATAGGCTATCATAGGATAATTCATCTTAAATGTATATACTTGGATGGTACATACTGTAGTTGCATGTCTAGACTCTCATGCATGTTGACTAAATAAATGCATGTGTTGGTTATTACTTGAATTGTATATTTTGTAAAAATTAATAGGACATCATGTATGCGAGCATACAACCTTGAGAGATTAAAAAAATATTAAGTTAAATTTTTATGTGATTGTATGGCTTGCTTTATTATATATACTTTCTTGAATAAAAACATAGGATTCGATGTTTTTATGATAATTTTATATGACTTATTATGTTAAAACTAGTAGTTATGTATTATAACACTAGACTATGATAATATGGGATATCATGGGTTGTAGTTACTTGGATCTTATTGTAGTAGTTAAGAATTTTTATTTTAACATGAATTTTACCTAGGTGGTATAAACTATAGACATTATTTCTAGTTTGAGATTAATAGTAATGTACAATTAATTCATGCATTGATAGAATAAATATACATTGTGATTACTCCTATGTTTAACATGTGATTTGGTATAATTCCTAGAAGGATTTAATTAGTATGAATCTTATGGTTAAATAATGTATGGTAGACATTATATTTTGGTATGTATGATTTAAATGTCAGTACAATATCTTACAATAAAATGGGGTTTTGATGATACACTAAATGTTTAGTTTTAGAAATCATACACACTTTGGTACTTGCTTGTTGTCTAGTTTACCACACCATTACTATCTACTTATTTGTGAAGGGAGGGCCATTCCTTGATTTCATTAGTGCCATGGATCATTGGTCCATGGTTGGTGTGGAAAAACACTCGGATGATGCTCTCCCTTCCCACAAAAGTATAACATAGTTGGAGACCACACTTGATATTATTATAGATACATAATTCAGTTCGACTCAAGCTTCAGAGGGCATGGTATCTATTTCTAGTATTAATTCTAAATGCCCAAAGTAAATGTAATTGTAATATATTCATATATACTTGAACAATAGTTGATGTATTATTGGACCAATCATGGCTAAGCTCTAATATATTTACTTTCCTTATAGTTGTAATAACTTATATTATATTTTGGTATTTGAACTTGAAATTTTTATTGTTCTAAGTTGGTGATATTATGTTTTTCCAAGTTGTTATGCATTTTCTGTGGAATAAATGTTAAGTAATTAGTTAAAAATATATATAATTCATTATTATAAGTACAACTTGAGGGGTTGTAACACCCACAGTGTCAAACAAGTATCAAGAACCCCCAAATATTCCACCTAGTTATGTTATTAGATTATTTAAAACCTTTGTCTCAGTCACCACCAAGAGCCTTTGGCTATTACACTAAATTAGAAAAGGAACTTGAAGACTAATGGAATCCAATTATATTTTGGGGGAATAAGATGGACCCATTCCTTATACATGTAGCTTGATTTATTGTGTAACTTATATCAAGGAGCTTGGCCTACCAGTTATTGAGTGAAATTTGAAACTAAGTTTGCATTGGAGTGTTAATGAAGGTATACAGAGAAATAAATATAAAATGTTTAGAGTTAATTTTTTGGAACAACCTATATTTTTGTAGCTTTTAAAATTAAAAAAATATGACAAAATGGATGTATACTTGCACATTGATTATTGTGAATATGAAAACTACATTCCTATAGGTATAAATTGCTTTTAACTTTTATACATGATAGAAGTATAAAGTTGATAGGTTGTTTAATTTTTATTGTAAGTGAAGGATATAAATTATTTGGAAAGTAATATGAAAATCCATATGAATAAACCCAATATCAACATTAATTATTTCAAATTTTATATTGATATATGTATGGATTAGATGGAGTGTACTAATAATAGTACAATATTTATGTATAAGTTTATGATTGAATATGAATTAGGCTAGAATATCAATACACTAGAACTAGATATACATATCTTTATAATTAAATAAAATTTCATCCACTTTTCATTGTAAAAATATACAATATTTGGACCCCACATCTTTGAATACCCTCTCATGTATTAGACCACTATAAAACTTTAGTTCTCCCCTTTAATTTAAATAAAAAAGGGAAAGTTATCGATGGTCATATTCTAGGCTAATATTTTTAGGCAACCCTTCTATGTAAACTGATGAATAGGTGGCAATAATCTTTCTCTCAATTTGTCTTGATCAAGATACATTTCCTCAACAATAGGTCATTGGTTTAATATGCAACTATTTGTTCTAAGGTTTAATGGAATAGTTATGGTCTTTGAATCCTTAAACATGCTCATTATAACCCTATTTAACTTCTTATCCAACTTATACACTTCTCCAAGCAATAATGCATTATTTTGACAAATTTGCAATCCTTATCAATTAACCTAATACCCTTTATTTGGACATTTATGGCTTGTACATATAATTACCATGGAATATTTGGAAAATAATTACATTTAAAAGTAACATTTATGGCCTTCCTACTATCTACAAAATTTCACCCTTTTAATCTTATTCCATCCCACTTTTCTAGTCCATTATTATCCTTTGTTTATGGTTTTTAGGTTTAATAAGACATTGTTTATACACAGTGATTTATTATAGTACAAAAACACATGGGACCACCAAATAAACATTTAAATATGTTATATAGTATCAATTTCTACATAATTACCATGTTTTGAGTATTTCCACTGGTGGGAATCTCTTGTTATACGTGTTTTCTCCTTAAAACCCTAGATAAGGTCAGACACATGCTAACAGGACCCAAGAGCTCTTGGTTTGGGATTGAAAGATTTACAAATATTTCATACTACTTTGAAAGATATTTTAGGTTTTTTTAACATTTAATCATATTTCCCATTCATTTCCCATCCTTATTAATGATTCTAAGTATATACTTCAAACAACCCTCGATATGACTGTGTGACTGTAAAAGAGGATATAGTCTGCCTTTATAGGGTTTGGTTCTGGTCACTAATGAAACATTGATCCAAAGCTTTGAAATCATATAATATACTAAGTACATGGATTTAAATCCTTCAAACATCAATATATTATTAAATAACATTTCAAAACATGTTTGTCTTACACTATGCAGGATTTCAAGCAACCTAGAGGTCTACATTGCTATTGGAAATAAAACATAATCTTTCAGGAAATGAAATCACACAATCAAATTCAAAATAACATTAATGAACCTAGAAATTCCTTGTGATATTTTATAAATTATTACGTATAGGTTTTCCTTTAAAGACCATGATTACATTTTCATGAAGCAACCACATTCACACTAGAAAATAGAGCTTGTGTCCTATCAACCTTCAAGACAAGGGTTACAATTTCTACATAGGGTTAATAAAGATACTTAAATATCATATAAACCTCTTATAAATAGTAAAAATTCATGTTCAAATCCCTGTTACTCTCTTTTATGTCACTTTGAGGACACTTTACCTGTACATGCATACTTTTATAAAACAATGTTGTATCTCATGAAATTTGATAAAAAGAGTTATCATAAATATACTTAAAAACATGGATATAATTTACCAAACCCATCCCACACATCATGATCACACCATTATGAATCTATTATCTTGAACAATCACAACATAAAAAATCTTCTCTTTATATATACATAGAAAAAAATAGGGTTATGTTTAGCATCCCTCAAACTTGAGGATTCATCTTCTCTCTTGGGTTTGAGCCCTTCCTAATTTTAATTCAAAAACAAAAATTCATTAAAAAACCAATACATATCTTATATATTTCAAAACTACCATATCTACCTCCTTGTAGTATCTTGCAAGAATGTTTACCCTTGATACAAACGTCAAGGTTGATGTGCTTTGTAAAAGGGTGACTTAAGACCAAGTTTTAGAACTAAATGCCTTCAATTAAAATTTATATTAAATTTAAAAATTTATGAACACTAAAAAACTTCCTAAGACAACCATTTTATGACAAAATACCAAAAATTCAAATTGTGTAATTTTGGCAGGAAAACTCCCATTTGAAATTCTAAGCTTCCTAGTCACTTTTAATCACGTGGAAAACATTCCACAATTCAATTTTAGACTCATAACACTATTAAAACACCCTAAAAAAGTGTATTTACTCTCCATTCACTGAAACAAATCAAAACTTGCAATCTTCTTGTTCTCATGAGTGATGCTTGTGCATCACACTCCTAAGGGGGAAAATAAAACAAACTCAAAGTGAATTTGCTATCCATGAACCTTTAAAATTTGATATATGTGTCTTTTATGTCTTTATCATTTTTCCTTATGGTTTCTTTAATTAATTTTGGCTTCTCAAACTTGTCTTGCTACTGGTTTTAAGTTCTTCCTTGCTTTTTTAATTCAAGATGCATGCATCATTAGTTAAATTGGTTTGAGTCAACTGATTTGCCCAACCTGAACCTATTTTAGCCTCTACCCTTACTTCCTTCACCCTTATTTATTCTTTCAAATCATTCAAAATTATTAACATACGTACACCACCATGCAATTCATTCTCACATGTATGATTAGAACTAGGAAATGGAATTCCTAGTTTGATATAATTTGTTTGATACTTCTTCCTCTTTCTTCAATTCAAAAACTGTTTCTTAGATTCTATACTATTAATTTGTATTATGACTCTCTTTATCACCTATTTTATTCTTTCCACCTCATGCGAACCTTATAAAATCAAGAGAGATAAAAAACATTTGGTTTACAATTACTTACTTCTTCACCTTACATCCAAATCACTCCTCTTTTTTGAACAACTACTACAACCTTGTATATTGTCTCCAATTCTTCAATTTATGATTGCACTTTTACAAGCATCCTTAAAACATGAAATTTTAATTCACTCTTTCCTTATTTCATCTGTTGTACTTTATATTTATAGATGTCTACAAGACCACTATCAAGCATTGAATGAAAATGTAGATCTATGTTCCACTCCTTAAGATGTTCCAACTCTTTGGCCTCTATTATAGCTAAATATTCCATTATTTTGATACTATGATGGTTAATATCTATTGTCCTTAATATCTCATTCAAATGATATGGTTCACATCAACTACATTGGTCTTGATTTATGTCACCATCTCTTTATTTTTCCTCTTCAAAAAATAAACAATGTTTTTTTCCTTGAAAATCAATGTATAACAAATGTTTGTGATCACCCTCATACCTCATATCATGATGTAGTGTGCTCTCCATTCTTTATATCCTATAAGATATAGCTTATAAGCTATAACATACTTCTATTTTAGTGTCTTGTCTTAGTAAATCAACATGAAACATTATTTTTGTGTCTTCACCATTAATCTCCCATATGGCTTCTTTAGACAGGATAACATGGTTAGACCTTAAGAATTGAAAAACCTAAAAATCATTGCCATATATTTTCTTTTTGAATCCCTTACATCATTATAATTCCTCCACATATCACATATGCATATTGCAAATCTACCACTAGGCCAAGAGTCAACACAAAAAGCATAAACTTCAAAAGCTTTAATGAATGTACCTTGTTTACCTTCTTATTCTTTAATATGCATGTTCACTCCTTAGATAATATTTTCTTGACCGTTTCTCATCTTCCTATCCTTTTATGGACCTTCATCATGATCTCCAACTTCTTGATTTGTTTTCTTAGACTCTTGACTTGGAAGATCATTTTCACACACACATAAGAATACAGTCATTAATGATATTCACACTAATTTGAGTCCCACATAACTTCTCCCACTCAAAATTAGATTATTCATTGATGTTGTTTGGATTTTATCCACTTAACACGCTCATAGTTACTCCTTTAGACTGCAATATCATGACTAAATTTTCATGTTTACTTTCACCTTCCTTGAGATTCTCACTATCACCTACTTGTTATCCTTTTTCACATGGAATTTTAGTAACTCTTGAGCCTGAATTCTTGTCTCTACCTTATATTCAACCTTTGTCTTCATCTAAAAGTTAAATATATTTAAACATTTTGCATCTTCTTTCTCATCTTGATCTTTTATATTGTTTTACATTCTAGGGCTAGATTTTCCCTCCTTATTTTTCATTTCTTGATGAGTTTAAGGCTGTATAGGATCAACCTTGTCTTCTTTTACCAAAATTACTTCTATCTTATTTGAATCCAAGAATTTCTAGGTGGCTGACTTTATGTAACCTACATTAACACCAAAAAACATATTTTTAGCATCAAAATTTGGAGCCTTCTTAGCTTTATCTTGTGTTTCCTTCTTGGACACTTCAGTTTTGATCTCTTTCTCTTATTTGGTTTCCTTGTTAAGACACTCCTAATTCATATTAGCTATATTTTTCTACCCTTTTCTTATAGTATAATCACTATCTTATTGGTTTTTGAACCCCTCACTCTTTCATTTCATTCTTGCTACCAATGCCTTCTCACAAAGATCACATCCTCTAGGCAACTTAATGACCTTGTCCAACAATCTTCCCTCTTATTTGTCTGTCTTCCATGTCCATCTTTGTGGACTCATACCTCTCCATACTCACCATCTCAAGAATACTTATATTATCTTCCTTCTTTAGGGATTTCATCAAGTTCATACTCCTAAATACCTTAACAAATTACTATTTGGTTACCATCAACATCACTCTTTGTTCCATTCTACCTACATCACCTTTCAAAGGTAAAAGAACATGTGTCAACCCATCTTTCTCTGTAGTTGAAGTGTTTGATTTCTCATCATGAGTAACCTTCCTATCAAATTTTCATAGCCTCCCTAGAAACAAATGGCAAATAGCCATGGGCATTATGTCACATAAAACTCTATCCTTATATCTACTATATGAAATTCAACCAAAATTTGTTCAATTACCATGATTTAATGTCCTTCTTAAACCCATGTTACCTTGTAATGATGTGGATGTGGAATCCTCTTAAATTCTAGCTTTTGTACCATCTCCAAAGACACAATATTGGCTAAACTTCTTCCATCAAACACCACATTATATCACTTTCCTTTTGTTTTACACCTTCTTATAAACAACTTATCCTTTAAATTGGTTCTATCACTTGTATTTTCTACTAAAAAAATACCATTATCATCAGCAAATACTTTAATATCTCTTGTCTCCTTTCTTCATTTGGTCCTCATGAATTCTTTTTACCATCCCTTGCAATGGATGAGGGGCACTCCATTTTCCTATGTCCTACTCTATTGCAATGCCAACACTATCCTTGAAAGGTTGGTCTTTATCTATTTCTTAAGAAAATATCATTATATATTACTATATAAAATTCAAATGGTATTACCTCATGTGGATAGTTATGTGGCCTCCTGAATTCTTAGATTGTTACACCTTGATTTTGTGGCCTTCAACCTCTTGAACTGCTACTCTACTCTCTTCTCCAACTAGCCATTGATGCAAAGGTTCTTATTGACATTATTTAATACCATTTAATTATTTATCTATCATTAATATCTATAATCTCTCTTTAATATCATCCTCAATATCCTCCATCCTCATGACTAATGGTGCAATCAGTTATGTCACCTGATCTACTACATTCTTGACCAAATATTCTTGATCTTTATTGCCTCTATCCAATCTCTGCTCCATTAAAAATATTATTTATTCCCATTCCTATAATTTTTCACAATCATACTAAGAAATTTTTTTATATCTAATACCAAAAATGATGTTGAGATGGAAACAATCTTTCTCTCAATTTGTCTTGATCAAGATACACTTCCTCAATAATAGGTCATTGGTTTAATATGAAAATATTTATTATAAGGTTAAATGGATCATTTAATGGTATTTTAAATTTTAAACATGATATTCAAAACCCTATTCAACTTCTCATCCAACTTATACACTTCTCCAAGCAATAATGCACTCTTTTGACAAGTCTACAATCCTTGTCAATCAACCTAATAGCCTTTATTTGGACATTTATGGATTGTATAGAAAATTACCATCAAATGTTTAGAAATTAATTAAATTTAAAATTACCCTTTATGTCCTTCCTAATATATACAAACTTTCACCCTCTGAATCTTCTTCTATCCCACTTTTTTAGTCTTTTATTGTCTTGTATTTAGCCCTTCTAGGTTTGATAAGACCTTGTTTATACATAGTGCTTTATTATAATATGACAACACATGGTACCACAAAATTATCTTTAAAATATGTTAGAAAATATCAATGTATACATAATGACCAAGTTTGGAGTATTTTAATTGATGTAAAATCTTGTTATATGTAGTTTCTCCTTAAAACCCTAGATAGGGTTACACATAGGCTAACAAGACCCTATAGTTTTTAGTTTGGGATTATAAGATTTAAACAATATTTTATAATAATGTAAAATATGTTTTAGATTTTTGGAAAATTTAATAACCTTTTCCATTCATTTCTCATCCTTTTTAATGCTTCTAAACACCTACTTCAAACAACCATGGATATTACTATGTGACTATAGAAGAGGATACAATATACCTTATATGGTTTGGGTCTAGTCACTAATGAAACATGAATCCATAGCTTTAAAATCAGATATATTATATTTAGGACATGGATTTAGAGAACTAAAACATCAATAGAGGATTCAATAATGTTTTTAAACATGTTTCTCTTTCTCTATGCAGGATTTCAAGCAACCTACAGGTCTATAATGTTGTTGACAACAAAACATAATCTTGTAGGCAATAAAATCGCAATTCAATGGAACACTAATAGACCTAAAAATTAATTTTTATACATTATGAATTATTACATATAGGGTTTCCTTTAAATAATAATATTACATTATCATGAAGTAACCACATTCACATAGAAAATAGAGCTTGTGTATTATCAACCTTCAAGATAGGGGTTTCAAGTTCCACACAGGGTTAATCAAGATACTTTATTATGATCTCCACCTCTTATAACCAATAAAAATTCATGTTAAAATCCTTGTTACTCTCTTTTGTATCACTTTGAGGACACTTTGCCTGTGCATGCACACTTCTATAAAATAATGTTGTATCTCATGAAATTTGATAAAAAGAGTTATCGCAAATGTACATTAAAACAAAGAAAAAATTTACCAAAATCACCCCATGCATCAAGATCACATCACAATGAATCTATTATCATTGAATAGTCATAACATTGAACATTTTCTCTTTGTGTATACATCTACAAAAATATGGTTATGTTTAGCATCCTTTAAACTTGAGGATTCTCTTTCTCTCTTGGGTTTGATCCCTTCCTCATTCAAATTTAACAATAAAAACTGATTATAAAACCAAAAATACATATCTTATATCTTTCAATACTACCATAACTACCTCCATTTAGTTTTTGAAATAATGTTTACCCTTGATACAAACATCAAGGTTGATGCCCTCCATACAAGGGTGACTTAAGACCAAGTTTTAGACCTAAATATATTCAATTAACATTTATGTTCAATTGGAAACTTTATGACCACTAAACCAATTCCTAAGACAATCATTCTATGACAAAATTCTCAAAATTCAATTTTTTTATATTTGGAGGGAAAACTCCCATTTGAAATCCTAAGCTTCCTAGTCACCTTTAATCATGTGGAAAGCATTCCAAAATGAAAATTTACACTCCTCACACTATTACCATACCCTAAAAAAGAATATTGATTCTCCATTAACTAAAATTAAGAAATAATTGAAATCCTCTTATTCTCATGAGTCATGCCCCTCTATCATCAACTAAAAATATGGATATGGTTAAGTCAGATTCATGGATGTTATGGTTAAATTTTAAATTTTTAACAACTATAAAACTAATAATTACCTATAAGGAGTAAAAGATGATTGGAATAGTATGTATGTATCTATGTAATACACACACACACATGTAAATATTAAATATTGAATACATATTAATTTTTAATAGTAATTATAATAGGGTATTATGAATGTAATAATTTTACTTTTCAATTAAGAATTTATAAGATAAAAAGGATATAAAATATAAAACACAAGAGTTAATCTTTTCATAATGTTCCCTTAAAATTTTTTGAGTACTAAATAGAATAGTGGGTCCATTTTCACCTTTAATTTTTATGTTGAAGAAAGGAATCTAAATTTAAACCATGAAATACAGATTTTTGTCATATACTCTTAAGGAGGTCTACTCTATATCAGGTTATCTCTTCGATAAACAAAGCTACACATATTTAATCCTCATAATCAATAAGACCTCATAGAGATTCTTGATTTCTTCTAAAGAGGAAGGAAAAACTACCATAAATCTCATAATTTAATGGACACTAAATATTAAATACTCCTATGAATTTGGTTATTTATTGAAAAGTTTATATATTCATTTATATATCCCTTGTTCGTACAAATTCATGGATGATTGAAGATCCTTGAATGAATATATATTATATCCAATTTACCTCTTTGTCATACTTTTTAAATCTATATTAGGATTAATCTGACCCTAATAACATAAAACTATACAAATGTGAGTGTAACTAGCTAAATATAGTAACTTCATATTTATGGAAAATACTAAACAAATGGACATTTTAGTTTTTTAGGTCTCTTCAGGTCTATAGTGGGATAAAATCATAAAAAATAATTACAAAGGACCTATGAGTACTTGGATATAGAAATAGATATTTTGTGTCTACTCGGACAAGTGTGTGCTTCTTCAATAGTTCTTTTGTTGTGCGACATTAATTTTTGAAGTGTAGATTTATCTTGTATTTTTCTAATCTATGTTAATGTCACCCATTATGCCTATGCCTTTTAAGTACTGTTGTGTATTCTATTATTTTTGAATAAAATTAATATCTTTGTTTTTATTCTAATTATTTCAAACCCTTGATATGCCTTGTAAAATAATTGTAAAATCAAGAAAATGTGTGAAAGTGAAGGGCTAAACTAAACTTAGCCACCCCTTATGGCTAAGTGTTTTTTACTATATAATGCTTTGAAGAGTTAATTCAAACCAAACATATTTCTTTTTCCTAGGGATAATTTTAAGAATGGACCCCTAAAAGCTTACTATAAAATCCTCGCAAATCCTAGAGTTTAGGTATAATTCCATTGGCAAATCTTTGAAAAAATGTCCATGTTGGTATAAGTAAATAGATGGAAAATAAAAAATCATCATAAATAGATTTCAAATATATATTTGAAAAAACTTATAAATAGATGGAAAATAAAACATCATATTCAAATAAATAATTAAAGGAAAAAATCCAAGTTAAACCCCTTTCCCCAAACACATTCATGGGGCAAATATGCTTGAGGTGGAATAATGATTATGATTAATGGATACACTAAATTTTTTAGAATGAATATTTTTATTTGCCTTGTAAAATTAGGGGTATTCCAACCATTCAAACACTTTTCTAAATGGATAAATCCAAGTAACGAAGACATGAGAGATAACACGAATAAGAATTACTATAGACCCATCCCAAAGTCATTGCCACATCAATGCCCAAACAAACATTCATATTTTTTTGAAGGTCTTATCAATCTCATTACTAAGAAAAAAATCACAAACAAATTAAAATATCTTGTTGATATCATTACTAAACAAACAATCCCATGTGATAGCCAAATTATTTCTAATATTAAGGGTTTTGATATAGGATTAAAAAAAAAAAAAAAAATCACACTACAAGCAAAGATCTGATGAAAAAAACATGTCAATAATTTGAATCCCTTAAAATATAATAAAAATTCATTAAAAGTGTGAAAACATTTGCAGCTATGTAAGGCTTGTATTTCTTACTTGGATTTTACTTCATTGTTGGTTACTTAGACTCGTCCTTGGCCTCCTCTTGTAATTGTCACTCACTTCATGATTCTTATGACATGCAGGGCTTGTATTTATTACATGGATTGTACTTCATTAGTGGTTTCTTATACTTCTCCTTAGACTTCTCTTGCATCTTTCACTCACTTCATGATTCTAATGGCCACAAAGGAATAAAACTTTAATATAAATGAATTTATATGAATTTAGGTTTTAAGGTTTTAGGGTTTTAAGAAATTTGAATCTTTTATGTAGATTTATTTTATAATTTGTAATCTGTGTTAATGAAAAAACCAATGAAGAAAGAGGTTAGAGAGTGATAAGTCTAAAATTGATATCTTATTTATGGTTCCTTCTTTTTGATGATTAAATTTCTCATTTTTTTAAATATTAAATTTATCCTTTTTAAGTTCTAAATTATATGGCCATATGAGTATGTATAAACTAAGTATATAACTCTATAAGTCTCTCAAAAAACCAAATAGATAATATAACAAACTGAGCATAGCAAAAATGGTGATAAAAAAATAGATTATAGAGTATAAACCAACTATGGGGTTATAGGGCAAGACAACTATGAAATGTAAGGATGACATAACTGAAAATAATATTCAAAACATTTTCATCATTTTAAAATTATAAAATATATAATAAGGGCTGCCAAAATGTCTTAACCACATCCTTATTAGCCTTTCAAATATTTTTTTAATTTCAATTAACAAACCATGCCAACCAGAATATAATTAGTACCTTAAACATTTAAAAATAAAATATAATATGATCGTGAGGATCTATTGCATTTATTAAATTTGTTTTTTGTGAATTGTTTAAAAAAAGTATCTTGCATGTAATTATTTCTCAGAGGAAATCAATTTATTATTTGTTTATAATAATTATGTGGTAAAGAATAAAGAAACAATATAATAAACTAAGTATAGAAAAAATAGTGAAAAAAAATCATAGTATAGATTATAAACCAACTATGGGGCCATAAGGCAAACCAAATTTGAAAAGTGAGGATGATAAAACTAAAAAAACTATTCAAAACATTTTTATATTTTTTAAATTATAAACTATATAAGGTCTACCAAAATGTCTTAATCACATCCAGATTGGCCTTTCAAATATTTTTTTATTTCAATTAACAAACCATGCCAATCAAAATATAATTATTACAATAAATATTTAAAAACAAAATATATTATGATCATGAGGCTCAGTTTCATTTATTCAATTTTTTCTTTGTGCATTATTTAGAATAAGTATCATGCATATCATTACTTCTTAGAGGAAATCAATTTCTTATTTTTTTGAAAAAAATGTGTAGTAAATACCAAAAAGATAATATAATAAACTGAGTATAGAAAAATTCCAATGAGATGTAGAAGGATTGGTGAAGTGGTTTAGTTGTGCTCAATCACATCCAAGTTTGAATCTTAAAGGGAGTTTATAGGCTAGATGTGGCTATTTACTTGATGGTTTCACTGTGATCAAAGTATTAATATTTCTATAGTTCTCTTACGGATTGGGCCCTAGGTTGGTGCCCTAGAACCATTTATAGCTCTGGTCAAAAGCTAAGCACTTATCTAAAAAATAAGATTATAGAGTATAAACCAATCTGTGGGGCCATAGGGCAAGACAACTATGAAAAATGAGGATGACATAACTAGAAAAAATATTTAAAACATTATGACTCTTTTAAAATTACAAATTATATAATAAGGTCTACCAAAATGTTCTAACCATATTCATATTGGCCTTTCCAATATTTTTTATTTCCATTAAAAAACCATGCCAACTATAATATAATTATTACCTTAAATATTTGAAAAAAAAATACAATATGATCATAAGGATCTATTGCATTTATTCAGTTTTTTTCTTTTTATATTATTTTAAATAATTATCTTACACATAATTATTTATTATAGAAAATAAATTTATTTTTTATTTAAAACAATTATGTGGTAAAGACCAACCATATAATATAATAAACTGAGTATAGAAAAAATTGTGACAAAAAATTAGGGTATAGAATATAAACTAACTATGGGGCAATAGGAAAAGACAACTATGAAAAGTGAGGATGGAAATAAAATATATTTAAAGATATGATTTTTAGGGAAATTATTATTATATTTATTCATTTCACTTATTTTTACTTATTACATGTTGATATGTTCTCAAAATCTGTGAAATAGGTATTTTTGAGTTAACTAGAAACATGTTTGAAATGATCATGAGTTTTTGTTCCATCTATTCATTTTGTTTAAAATAAGTATCTTGTATGCCATTATTTCTTAGAAGATTTTTTTTTGTTTAAAATATGTAGGTGGTAAATACTGACCACATAATATAATTCATTTTGTTCTTTGTGCATTATTTAAAAGAAGTATCTTAGATACCATTATTTCTTAGAGGAAATAAGCTTTTTGTTTATGTAAAAGAAGTATATGGTAAATACCAACCACATAATATAATTATTTTTGTTTTTTGTGCATTGTTTAAAATAATTATCTTACATGCCATTAATTCTTAAAGGAAATTAGTGATAAAGACCAACCAAATAATATAATAAATAGAGTATAGCAAAAATTGTGATAAAAAAATCAAAGTATAGATTATAAATAATAAACTGACTATGGTGCCAAAAGGTAAGACAACTATAAAAGTTAGGATGGAAAATAAATAATTTGTAGAGAAATTATCATTATATTTATTCATTTCAAGATTCAAGATAGATGGCTATGCATGCAAACAATTATTTTTAGTCTTCTGTTTGATTAAGAGAATGTGTATATAACAGTTGTAAAATTTATTATAAAGATGCATATGTATTAGAGTTGATCAAATATATATTTGATGGTTTATCTATTTTTAAATTTATTGATGTAATATATTGGTGGAAGTGAAGCTTTGGTAGTTGAAAAATTTGGACGAGAGGTTGGAAATGAAGGTGCAAAAAATTTGTAAATTATTTTCCTTGTGATTACACCTGTAAGGTATGGATTTGTATTTTGTTTTGAAGACTAAGAGTAGTTGTCTGTATGCATAGTTTTTTATCTTGAAATGAATAAATATATTGATACGTTTCATACAAATTATTTATTTAGAGATATTTTCTCAAAACACTATCTTTTAAATGTCTTAACCATATATAATCAATAATGACAAGGTCTTATAAAATGTATTAACCATTTTTATAATCAATAATGGACATTAAAATATAGTTTTATTTCAATTAAAAAAATATTCCAACCTAAATATATAATTATTACCTTAAGTGTATTGTTTCCTAAGTCACAAGTGGTCCTTAAGACATTTATAAAATATAGTAAAGAAAATATGTTCTTCCTTCTATATGGTTTAAATGACTAAAAAAATTAATAATAAATAAATAAATAAAACTATAATTATAAACTTGTAAGTTGAAATTTCTACATATTTAATATTTCAAAGCTTAAAAATATAGGTAGTGTTAAAAGAGGTTAATGACATAAATGACTTCACATCCCAAATTCTCACACCTAATGTATACTTTATTTCTAGAATTGAATGTAGTGTAGATAGAATTAAAGGTTCAAGGATCAAGGTTTATATTTTTCCCCATTTTTTAGTGAATTGGTGTCAGGATATTGAAGGGCCAAGGTAAAAAACTTAATGTTGCTCCAACACGTTACATGTGGGATTAATGAAAGTTGCTTGAATACATATGTGATGGTTTTCTCAAAATTTCTAGTATTTTATGCAAGCTATTGGTGGAAGTGAAGATGTTAGTCCAATATAGATAGTTATAGTTCATTAAACTATAGATACCTCAATTAATTTTGGTATAAAATAACAAGAGAACACCACAATATAATTATACATCTCTATCATAGAGTTTTCAACTATTATAGACATGTTATCCTAATCAAATGGAACACAAAAATACACCTACTTGGTATAAAATAACAAATAAACACCACAATATACTTATGAATCTCTATAATAGAGTTTGCAATTGTTATAGACATGTTCCCTTAATCCAACAAAACACAAAAAATACACCTACTTTGTAAAAAATAGAAAAGGAACACTATAATATACTTATGCATCTTGATAATAGAGTTTGAAATTATTATATACATGTTCTCTTAATCAAATAGAACACAAAAATACACACACTTGGTATAAAATAATAAGAGAACACTAAAATATACTTATGCATCTCTATAAGAGAGTTTAAAATTGTTATATATATGTTCTCTTAATCAAATAGAACACAAAAATACACACACTTGGTATAAAATAATAAGAGAACACTAAAATATACTTATGCATCTCTATAAGAGAGTTTAAAATTGTTATATATATGTTCTCTTAATGAAACATAACAAAAATATACATGTTTTTATAATCAAGTATTAACATTTTAATATCAAAATCATAGTCACCTAGTATTAATTATCAAAATGCAATATGCCTACATGAATCCATATAAAACATTTTTGGAACACAATCTATTGTCCTTCTTCGATCAACCTCAGATTTTAGAGGCCTAAATTTCAAATTTTAAGATGTCAATTTTTTTCATTTTTTTCTTTATTATTATTATGTGCATTCTCTTCAAAAGTTGTTGGGCTCGGATCTAGTACTACAGAACTCTCTAAGTTTTTTGAATAATTATTAGTCAATCCTCTTCTTTCACATGCAGACTACCAAATTAATAGAGCTATATCAAATGAAAAATTAAGGACATTGTATCTAGTTGTATATATCCTCAATTAATTCTCCAAATTTTAGTCAAGCTTATTTCTTAACTTTAAATTTAAAAATGACAATGCATTAAAATTTCTCTCATCTTCTAGCAAGGCCAAAATCATCGTTTAGCATAAATTAACAAGAATAAAATATTTTGAGATACCATCACATAGTATTTTACTCAAACTTGAAGTAGTTCATAGTCTAGTAATCAATCCATCTTTTAAAGCATTGTCCACATATTTAACTTGTTCCAACATTGTTGTGGAAAATCAAACAAACTACTCAATTAGATTTATAAAATCTAAAATGCCTTAAATTTATCACCATTCAATTCTACACTATTGCAAAAGTGTTGGGCCAAGGTTTGGATTTTATTTTAAAACTATGATGAGATAGAATTTTTATAATACTAAAGGTACACGACATCCATAGATTCTAATAGTTCATCTCGAGGAAAATGATCTCTAATATTTGAAGAGAGACATTTTGTAATTTCCTTCAAGTTTGACCTTATATAGGATACAACCTTAAGCAATAGATCCCTCTTAAGATAAAATTAGCTGAGTCTATTAGATCAACTAACTATTTCAAAAGTGTGTAGGGGTATTTTACATCCTCACTCTTCTACACATAAATATCCAACTTCATTAAACTAAAAATAGTTACCACTATGTTTAATATTTGTCATTAAGTTCTAACTTGTGATGTTTTCCATTGTAAATGAATATTGTGTTAAATACAAATTATCAAGGGTAAGCCATATTAATTTTCTTAGTTTAAAATATTCATGAATTTACATTTTTCTTTCTTGATCTTTCTTTATCATTAAATTCATTTCATCCAACATAGATAAAAAGATGCATAAGGTTAATAATGTCTCTATATCACTTAATTGAAATAAAATATCTAGAGATTATCTATTGTGTGGATATGTTCCTCTACTATTCCCATCAATGCCTGATATTCTACATATACTCTATGTTGGTCTGCAAATGGAAATACATGAAGTATCAACCAACTTAAATAGTTCATTTCCTTATGTTAAACCTTCAACAAAAATTTTAAATTTTAAAACTCTTTTTGTACTTATAAAAAATATGAATGGATTTCATGAATAATATCTTCAAATTTTGAGATTAATGATAAAAAGATGCATAAGGTTAATAATGTCTCTATAGCACTTAATTGAAATAAAATATCTAGAGATTATCTATTGTGTGGATATGTTCCTCTACTATTCCCATCAATGCCTGATATTCTACATATACTCTATGTTGGTCTGCAAATGGAAATACATGAAGTATCAACCAACTTAAATAGTTCATTTCCTTATGTTAAACCTTCAACAAAAATTTTAAATTTTAAAACTCTTTTTGTACTTATAAAAAATATGAATGGATTTCATGAATAATATCTTCAAATTTTGAGATTAATGTAAACTTTTGTCAGGAATCTAGAACAATGAACATGCTCCGATGCCTACTCAGTCAGGATCTTGCTCTACCAATTAGAGCACATATGATTACTTCTTGTATTAGCAACTAAACATGGAATTTAACCAGAATCAATAAGTAACTAGAAAATATGAAACAACACAGGAATTGAGAGACAATACATAATTGTATTAATAATCACTCAGAAGAATATACAATAAGGAAAATGCCACTTCTTCCTCCACCTCAAAGGTTCGCCACGCCTCAAGACCTTCTTCCCTCTCTCTCTCGGTCACAACAATCAACTCTAATACAAAATTGATGTTCACCTCTCCAACCAGTCAATAACACGTTGCCAGTTCACCAAGTACACAACCGTACTCCAAGTAGATCTCCTACTCTCTGCTACCTACAAATCAATAGACCTTACTCACCATGTAGATATCTCTACACCCCTGAAGAACCCTTGTCCTTGCCTCACCAAGTCCTTATGATTCTCCAACCAGTACCCCAGTGGATCAGCTCCTAGACCTTGCAGACCTTGCAACTCTCCCTGATCATACACTCTCAGCACCCCTTTGGAACTAGGAGGAGCTACACTAGCTCTCTCTAAAATCTCTATGGATTTTTAGCACACTTTTACAATACAGCCCATGAGTCCATATATAGATCTCATGCTTAAAATAATTATACTAACCTAATTACAATAATTAGACATGAAACTCAAGACTAAGACTATCCTTCAACATGCAAACAAACAATCCAAAAATAGACTCTCCAGAATCCACACTCGAACTGCCTGTTCACACACAGGCTGCCAACGTCGACTCCTCCATGACTAATATCAACCGACTGGTAACCAACATCGGTTGCTTCCTCACTGCCATCTGACTAACATCGGTTGATTAGACTGATGGCAGTTTCCCTGCAACTGATTTTGCAACTCCCTGCAACTCTGCATCCTCCATAACTTCTCCTGTTTGCATCCTGGTGAAGCTTTTAACTCCACAACCTAACAATCTCCCACTTGGAGATAAATAGCTACACCTGTACCTATACCTATACACCATCTAAATTATTCCTTGGCTTGTATCTCTCTTCAAGATCAATCTTGAAGACCAACCACCACACAACCTGTGATGTTATCCCTGTCATTCAAGTAACCTGCCATATCTGAACCTACACATCCATGTAGTGAAGAACTTGACCCTACATAAAAAGAATCCCTGCTACTAGTCCCACTGAACTACCCTCCAGTACTCCTTCCCCGAATTGGCTCCATACTTTCTGACAACCCCCACTAATTGGGAAAACTCAGGTCTACAATAGACCTCATGTGATTTCGAACCTAATTTCAAGCTAAGCTTGAACTATCCAGCCATTGGTGTGCTTTCTGATTCTGCATCCTATATAATGAACCTCACCAACACCGTCTTCACATCAGCTTCCACTGGAGATAAAATCTGCATGTCTCTTATGCCAAAGAATTTTGCTACTCCAAATTCTTCATGACACACCTCTAAACTAACCTTACCTTTAGCTCAGCAAAACCCTGTATCTCTGAACCTATAACTAGTATACCATTCACATACAATAATAGAATAATGTTGTAATCATTATCCACCTGGTAAGATAAACACAATAGTTACACTGACATTGACTGAAGCCATGCTTAGTCATCCACCTGTCAAACCTATACCACTGTCCTACAGCTTCCTCAAGACCTATACCTTGGCCTTCCGTCTCATGTGTCCATCCACTCTCTTCTCTAAAATGGGAATCCATTTCGTCTCTCAGTGCTTTCTTCCAGTTGACAACTCTACCAACAAATACCTATTTGGTTCTTCTCTAAGGACTCACACTCCTCATCCATGCCAAGCTCCCACTGTATCTGGATTCTACCTGCATTGCCTTTTCGTATCTTCCTAGTTCTGTACCATCAATAAGCAATATAAAAAAGGTGAACAATGAATATGAGGTTCACTTACCCTTTTTGACCTTGACATGAGCGTTTGAGACTTGTTGACAGCTTTCTGTCTGCCCAATATCCATTCCAGTGACCAATCTCAGCCATCTCCCAGTCTGTTCCCAACCGATGTCAATTTCCTGCACTGACCCTGACTACCGACGTCATTTCCCTGGCCGATGCTGGTATCCTTTCTACCAATGTCGATTCTTCATGATCGACGTTAGTCTTCCTGTTGCCAATGTCGGTTACTGTCTGACTGATGCTGGTACCTGTGTTCATCTGTGAGTGATAAATTTTTACCCGCAAGCTCTCCATGGATCAAAGTCCTAATCAAATCAACCTTGCTCTACTCAAAATAATTTAGTTCCCTCACCTGATCTCTATCCATCATCTCCTCCATGAACACCAAGGCTTTCCAGTTCTTTAGCTTGTCAAAAACATTTGACTTTCACTTCAAAACCTGCATTCTCCTACATATGTGACTAAGCCTATGAAGCCACATCTCTGCAACAGAAGGTGAATCAACAATATAAGTAGATAGATAAAGGATACCTACTTTCTTACCAACATCTAATTCAAGTGTATCCACTGTGAGAGTTACAGTGCATCTCTCATCACCCAAATTTCTTGAAGAAATTAGACTCATCTCCAAGACTGGTACCTGCATGACTTCCTTCAACCACTGTGTGTCATCTGTCTGCGATTTTAGCTTCACTTCTCCTTTGCCAATTCTTTGGCAAGGCTCACCAGCTCCTCTCCTTGGGGCTGCATGGAAAGAGGCAACATAATCTTTTATGCAAGATTCAATTTCATCCAAGAAACCTCCCAAGGCATCCTGTGCAACAACACCTGCAACATCTGCATCTTCAGTTCCTTCATGCTGATCTACTACCAACCAACAATATCTTTTTCCCTGCTCTTTCTTTCCATCAATCAGACCATTCATGCTATTCAATTTCTCCATTTGTAGCTTACTTCCTTCTGCCATTGCTATACTCCCACTCAATCAAAAACCCCTGTGAGTAACCTGTAATCAACAAACACTACCAGATCTAAAACCACCTATTAGTAACCCAACCAAAAGCTTTGATACCAACTTGTCAGGAACCTAGAACAATAAACATGCTCCGATGCCTACTTAGTCAAGATCTTGCTCTACCAATTAGAGTACATATTATTACTTCTTGTATTAGCAACTAAACACAAAATTTAACTAGAATCAATAAGTAACTAGAAATATGAAACAACACATGAATTGAGAGACAATACACAATTGTATTAATAATCACTCAGAAGAATATACAATAAGGAAGATGCCACTTCTTCCTCCACCTCAAAGGTTTGCCATGCCTCAAGACCTTCTTCCCTCTCTCTCTCGGTCACAACAATCAACTCTAATACAGAATTGATGTTCACCTCTCCAACCAGTCAGTAACACGCTGCCAGTTCACCAAGTACACAACCGTACTCTAAGTAGATCTCCTACTCTCTGCTACCTACAAATCACTAGACCTTACTCACCATGTAGATATCTCTACACCCCTGAAGAACCCTTGTCCTTGACTCACCAAGTCCTTATGATTCTTTAACCAATACCCCAGTGGATCAGCTCCTAGACCTTGTAGACCTTACAACTCTCCCTGATCATACACTCTCAGCACCCCTTTGGAGCTAGGAGGAGCTACACTAGCTCTCTCTAAAATCTCTATGGCTTTCTAGCACACTTTTACAATACAGCCCATGAGTCCATATATAGATCTCATGCTTACAATAATTAAACTAACTTAATTACAATAATTAGACACGCAACTCAAGACTAAGACTAGCCTTCAACATGCAAACAAACAATCCAAAAATAGACTCTCTAGAATCAACATGCAAACTGCCTATTCACGCACAGGCTGCCGACGTCGGCTCCTCCATGACCGATATCGGCTGACTGGTAACCGATGTCGGTTGCTTCCTCACTGCCATCTGACTAACGTCGATTGATCAGACCGACGCCGGTTTCCCTGCAACTGATTCTGCAACTCCCTGCAACTCTGCATCCTCCATAACTTTTCTTGTTTGCATCCTGGTGAAGCTTTTAACTCCACAACCTAACAACTTTCTCATAATTCTAAATGAAAAATTTATTCTATGTTCTATGCAATGAATACCAATTGTATATGGTGTGCAAGAAGTTGATAGCTTACATAAAGGATAGTTATTTAACTTTGTATAATCAATTCTCAATATGCCCCTACACATTTCAATTAAAAAATCATCCATGCCACCAACCTCTTTCAAATTATTATTGACTAGTTCTAAAAGGTTTTGAGAAGTTACATTTTCTTTCATTTTATGATTGCTAAGAAAATGAGGCTTAAAAACATGATTTAAAACAATATAAACATGCATACACTACCAATAACTATTAGCAATGGCTATAACTTCATCCAATGATAATGTTATTTATCTTGAAAGACTTATATTCTCTTGAAGATCCTCATTTTTTTTTAATTCAGCAAGATAATGAACCCATTCTTAACTCTAATAACTAACCAATGAGTATTTGGAAAGTTTATGATGACAAGAAATTGTAGCATGTCCTTATATCCTAGATAATTGATTATTGGTCAAAATTTGTTTTAAATGTGAAAAATAATACAAAGTTATATAGTCTTTGACATTTGGCTGATTCCCGTCATTTTTCCAAACCATGTTACTATGTGTCTTCCACTTTCTTGAATATTTTATTATTTTGATAGGTATTTGTTGTATTCACTTACATACCTAAAATGAAGATACTTTTCTTTTGTTCTCCATCGTAACATTAATTTCTCCTCTTTGTTTATAGTTTTTATAGACTTTTCCTACATGCTTCTCTATGGTATCTAGTTTTAGATGCAAGCATTTATCCCTCCCCCAATTTCCAATTACATATCTTAAATCTACACTCTTTTGATGGATCATTAGTGTCTTCACTCAAAATAGGTTTAATGAAAGGATATTTAGAAACCTATTTATCTTTAAAACTCCTTGAAATTTCCCATTCACATGACTTCATTTTTTTGGATTTGTGACAAATTTCATGAACTATTTGTGAGACTGAATTATCAACATTTTTAGAACTATATTGTCTTAAATCAGCCATATCATGATCATTAGTATTATTACTCATATCCACTGATTTAAATTGATCAAAAACTTATTGAACATGATCTTGAACATGAGAAATAATGTTTTTTTAGTTTATTTTCTAACTAGTATTTATTTTAAAAGGTTGCTCTTATTGATGTTTATCAAATTATGACAAAGTATTTCCATTTGATGAACTCCCTATTAATTTCCTATCACTCAAAATAGGAGTAGCCATTTTTACAAACCCAAAACCTTTCAATGCCAAATTTATGAATTGTTAATGCAAAACACTCCCTTCAATGATGAAATCACTATTCCACTTCTTGAATTAACTTTTACATTGGTAATTTGAAAGTTTAAACTTAAAAAAAACAATGATATCAGAACATTTATTAAAAAAAAAAAAAAAAAACTCTAAAATATCCATTTTAAAATGATATCATAGATAGAATCTAAGTTTGCACAATATATAAATTTATAATTAAAACTTTCACTAAACCACAACTCACTTAGAACTTGAAAACATGGAAATATGGGAGAATATAAATTTATAAGGACACGCTACAATTTCTTAGTGATGGTTTTAATGCTCCTTGGATATTTATTTTAATAGTTGTATAATTTTTTATAAGATGTGCATAGGAGTATATATAAATTTTGGGGAAAATAATGAATGATGCACTAAATAAATATCTCAGTTATCAAATATATGTAGATGTGAATCATATTTCAAATAATATAATCTAACCTTTTCAATAGGGTAAATCATATAGAAATGGTAATCTATTGAAGGAAATATTTGTAATTATATCAAAGTATTTATCAAAAAAAAAAAGAACAAATAAAAGGAAAATATAATTACTATTATAAATAAGAACAACTAAATAACAAACCAACATACTCATAATTCAATGTTGAATATCATAATTTAATGTCCAATCTTATATTAGTCTTTTGAGATACTTACAGAGGTCTGTAATCAATTTATGCTAAGTAATGCACATGATCTTACCATATGTACTCAATTTTTTTAGTTATGTCATCTTCTCTTTTCATAGTTATCTTGCATTATGGCCTCATAGTCGATTTATTATTTATACTCTATACTCTAATTTTTTGTCACAATTTTTTCTATATTTAATTTATTATATTACTTGGTTGGTCTTTACCACATACTTCTTTTAAAAAAACAAGAAATATATTTCATATGAGAAATAATCCTTCTAAATAAATAAGAAACTCATTTCCTCTAAGAAATAATGGCATGTAAGATACTTATTTTAAACAATTTGCAAAGAACAAAATGAACAAATGTAAAAGAACCTCATGATCATTTCAACCATATTTATGACTAATCCAAAAATACCCATTTCATAGATTTTGAGTTTAAGGAAATAATTTGTAAATATACATGAATTTTTTAAGAAAACCAACATGCACAGTGTTTTTAGGAAATATCTTTAAATAAATGCTTTTCAAGCACATTATCATTATATTTATTCATTTCAAGATAGATGATTATGCATGAAAACAACTGATCTCTATCTTTAGAACAAAATAAACACAAATTCATACCTTATCACTGTAATCATAAGGAAACCAACATAGAAATTGTCTCCACCTCATCCCAATCTTTCGAGTACCATAGCTTCACTTATACCAATAGATTTCATCAATGACTAGAAAATTTGAGAAACCATTAGTAAATATATTTAAATAAATAATTTTTAAGGAACACATCATTATATTTATTAATTTTAATAAAGATGATAGTGCATGCATATAAATGCCCTTAGTCTTTAGAATAAAAGAAACACAAATCCATACCTTGCAATTGCAATCATAAAGAATCCAACTTACAAATTGTCTACACTTTCATTTCCAATCTCTCATCCCAATATTCAACTAAAAAATATTTGATTCCACTAATATATTTCATTAATGACTATAAAAATCAAGAAACCATGTTGCAATAAAAATTACTTATCAATTTCACTTAAGCAATCATGAACCATTCAAATAAGCATATAGATATAACAAGTATAAACACCAATCCACAAGATCACGAAACACAAGAACATATAACATATGTGGTAAACCCTCAAGTGGAATAAAAAAATGATATATGAATATATAGTACATTCCTATAATAGAAACACTAAATTTATTGAAGCACCCACTTCACATGGAGCACCAACCCCAACTAACCAAACACCAACTCAGCTAGGCATTAACAAGCACAAACTTGCAAGGAGGAACCGACCCCATAGATGAATCAAAACTAACTTAGATACATGATTGTTTTGATCACCTTTAATACACTTTGTTTCTCAACCAATTGATGATGACCACCCCTTCAGCTCTTCTCACTCTTAGCCCTCTCAAACTGCCTTCTAGGTCTCTTCACCCAAATAAATCTCTTTAAGACTGATTTGGTCATATGACCTTGATCCTCATAAATATAACCTTTATACAATATTAATCATAGCTAATATACACTCCTATAATCATCTAAAAAACCTCCTTCTTCTCTATAATATGTTATTTTATTCACTTACCCTCTACTCACTCTAATAGGCCTGAAATTACCTTGTATTTATACAAGTCTCTTGTTCATATCCTTCTTGGTCAGCCAAAAACCCTTACCCTCTTAGGTCATATATATAATATATATTATTACATATTATAAACATTTACCAAATGTGATTTGAGTCTCTTTAGGCTTGACCTCCATCAATTAGTCCTTATCTTATCTTTAGGTTTCATGGAAACCTAATCTCATTAGTTCTACTTAGGACATGTTGCACTTTAAATTCCTTAAAACACATTCAAACACATAAAATAGTGGTAAAAAATCATATTCAACTTAAATATACCCTTTATAATCTTATCTATTCTTGATAACACTTTTTATCTTTAACCACTACTTGAAGCACACCATTAGCATTGTTCACAATTAGGTCTATGCATACCTAGAAAGTCTACCTTGAACAATTGAAGTATAAGCACAATTTTATTCAAATAAACATGGAAATAAATCATATATATAGAATATTTATTACTTTATAGTCATAAAAATATGATTTATACTTTGTAACTCAATGTAAAATTACTCAAACCCATCTCTGCAAATATCCCATTCAAAATTGTCAACTAACCTCAAAACACAGACATAAAAACATAAACTTATTAGACATTAAAAAACAAAATAAATGAATTAAAATTAATTAAAATAATATTAAAAAATACTTATAAAAACATACAATAAAAATATCATAATACCTAATGGCAACTATTGGTCTTGTAGACTAATTTTTTGACCTTCTCTCTCATGACCTCACTCATCCAGACAAACCATTTTGGCTTCAATGTTTCAACAACTTTCACTGAAATCCAATATTTAAAAAAAAATGGATAGTACATACATGTAAAAAAAATATAAAAAATAATGTGAATTACAAACATCAACTTAGGGCTTAGAGACTCAAACTCATCATTGTAACTTGTTTAACCAAAACGATGAGTTTACATTGGAGCACAGTCATGGTGATAATGACCTTCAACACATATGTATACAATTTCATATAATATTAATGAATATGTATTATCTTATGAGATAATTATACCATTTTTATATATAATTACAATATGGTAAAATATAAATATTGGTCTTATAGACCAATCTCATAATCTTGTACCTCACTATCTCATCTTAAGTAGACATGTCAACTTATGAGAAATATTTTCAACCTATCTAATGACCTCTAAAACATATATAAAACATTAAAATGTCTCAAAATTATTTAAAAATATATCCATACACTTTTATTCATCCCTAATACATGATAACACATCCATAATCACCTTCTCACATCTGCCTGGGTTTCTCACTATTTACACCAATAGGCTTGTTAGCAATAGGTTGTATTTGATGATTGGTTTAAAAAATATAAGGGATATAACCTACAAAAAAAAATCAAGGACATAAAATAAAATTATAAACCTTATCCATCCATATATTTATATACTTTTACTTGGTCAACTTTGACTGTTATAACAAATCTCTGAGAAACAAGTACTTTCCTATAGGGTCTACTCACACACCTGACAAACCAATCACATTTTGAGGTGACTATGAGATTTTAATACAACCTAAAATAAATTTTATATCCATTTTATACCATTATGGAATTTTTTTAGCAATATATTTCACATTTGGTCATTGTTAGTGTTTTAGAGAGGGTTAACACTATTTCTAGTGTTAGTGATTATTCATAACGGATTGACCCTCATTTAAAAAAATAATTCCTTGAGATATTATCTAGGACCATTATACATATCTCCTCAATATATAAATTTCTAATGTAGAGGTTACAAATGCCAATGAACACCAAAAATTCCTCAAGTTGAGAACCCTTCATTTTGTGCACACGAGAGATCTCAAAACCACTTTGCATGCCTTATATTTTAAACCATGAGCTCAAAAATTATGAAAAATATTTAAAAAACATATCATACCTTTTGAAATTATCAATTACTCACACTTTCCTTGTAAAATAATCCTAATAACCCATTAGGCCATGTTCTTTCTCTTTGATTGCTTAGATCTTGATCTGCAAACCACATTAGGCCTTAAAACTGACCTTAATTCTAGTTTCCATATGCTCTCCACATAAATTTAATGATTAATAAACCTATCTCATGACTAAAAACTATTTTACATTCTTCATATGCCTTAAAAACACCTCATTAGGTTAGTTAGGATCTATAACTAGTCTAGTTGTAGACTTCGACTTAAGGTCTTACCTATGTAGGCTCACTTTAAAACTCTCCTGAGTGATATATTGTATCATATTCATGATAAAAAAATCTAATATATCCTCTTATTCCTTTTTGAATCCATCTCACTAAGCCACCATGCTCAAACCTTCTCACTAGGACTTTACAAGCTATGACTAGTGTTATGACTAGGCTTCTCAAGTACTTGAAACTTGAAAACTAGACTTGAACCACTCCTTGATGCTTATATACCTTTATATTTAAAAAATATAATTATTATACACATACATATTCATTTTTATCATGCATATTCCTATGATATGACTATGTTTGTTATGACTAGGCTTCTCAAGACACCTTGTACTTAATGACTAATACACAAAACATGCTTACCTTGACCTAAATATTGATATAAACATTAAAAGAATCATTATGTTACCTTTAAATTATCCATAAATAGAGATAAATTAGGTTTCCTTAAAATTATCTCTTATCACATGGCTCATATCTTAAAGACCATTCACCTTGCATCTTCAATAGATGCAATTTTTCATCAATGACATCAACCTTCACATCAATGACAACACTTCTCAAAAAATGCCCCTTTTTCATTGATGGAAAAAATTTCTTCAAACTGATCACTCTCATCTCCCCTATTCTTGGTCAATATCCCTTCTTTGATTTTATCCCCCTTTGACATTAATGACAAAATATCTCCCACAAACTATTATCTAGAATCACACCTTGTAATATAAGTTCAATATACAGAGTGTAAATAATTATAGGAACATGTTCCCCCTTAAATCATGCATTATTCCTTCAAATTAATTCAAATTATAAGACCACATTTAAACATAGATAAAGCTAAATTACCATCCTCAATATCCCCCCCTCAAACCAAGCATCCATAATGCTTCTGCTAATTTGAAGTGTGTTTTCATGAATCATAATGGAGTCACTCCTTTTCATAGGGTAATAAAAAACACAAGATTATGATATTTCCATATCTCCATGCTCTCATAAGACTAAATATATTTTGCTATACTTTTATACTTGATTTGAAATATAGGCTTAACCTCTTCATCAATCATTTGATCATCAATGTGAGATAATAATAAACATTCCTAACTTGATTTAACATCTAAAGTATGATCTATCACAATAAATAGTCCACTTGATCTTATAGATTGATCATGACTCATCTTTACTATATTTAGTTTCCATATTTTCCTTCTCTCTTACATTTTAGAGGCTTCAAACCTCCTATTTTGACTTGATGATCTTCTAACTTTGTTAGGATATAATCTTGAAATGTCTCCTATGTTATGAAAACTATAGAAAACCACATTATACATATCATTTGATTGGTGTGAATTGTGACTCCTTCTATATTCTGATGAGTACTCATTATTGGAGGGTCTTCTACACTCGTTTTCTCTATGATCAAAATGACTACATACAAAATAGTATCCATTAAATGAATTAGTATACCTCATAGAATTACATTATTTGATAGGTATTTTCATGTTAACCTTGTTATCTTTAATAATATTCTCCTTGACTTGAGCTACCTACTTTTGATCTTCTTTGAAACCAAATCTTGTCATATTACTTGAATATTTTTGACTACTTAATATATCATCTAGAGACTCAATACTCTTTTCAAACTTCACAAAGGTATTCACATTATTAGATGCTTGATCCAACTTAAATTTCAAGGATTCCACTTCAGTTTCATTTCTATTTCATTCTTCATCTTTAGCCTTCAGGTTTTCACTGATTATCTCCATCTATGCTTCAACTTGATTATTGATCTCATCATACTCCTTAAAAGTGTTCAATCTCTCCTCAAACAAACTAATCTACTCTTCATAGTCCTTAACTAATGATCTTAGTTTGTGATTCTTATTTATTTGGAATTTTAACTCTTCTAGATCACTCATCAATTTTTCCTCAAGGTTCACTTCAACATCTTCTACATTTGATTCTATATCAACCATAAGGTCTTTCCCATTTAAGCAACCATTATTATCTGATTATATGTCCATGAATAAGGTTTAATTATTTTCATGTTTAGGTTTAATACTACCATCATCACTATTAGATGTACTTGTGTCACTTACATTATATGATTTATCTTCTTTTCTATAAAATCTTTTCTTATTTTTGAATGATCCTTTCTTACCTTCATACTTCCTAAAATCTCTCATATTCATTTTAGGCTTATAGACCTTCCTATCATCTCCATGATGTTTATCATGTTCACCATCATATTTAATCTTATTATTTTTTGGACACTTGGATGCAAAGTGACAAATCTTACCATAGTTGAAACATTTGAAGGGGAATTTACCCTTGCACTTATTAGATCCAAACCTCAACTTCATAAAAAACATAGTTATGAGTTGATTATCATCAATATCTAAACATTAATCATCCTCAACATTTTTGTCTTTTTCCTTCTTCTTAACTTTAAAACAGTTTTCCTTCTTAGGAGGTCTTCCTTCATTTATTCTCATCTCATAAGGGGTTAAGATGCCATGAAACTCATCCATCTCTAGATTATCCAAATCTTGCATCTCTTCTACTAAAAATGCCTTAGAATAAAACATAGGAGTTAGTGATATTAATACCTTTTTAACAAATTTATACTCATTCACTTCTTCTCGTAATCCTCTAATGACATTGACAACTTTATCAACCTTCAATAGGTAAGTGCAATTATTTCATCTTTACTTATCTTTAGACTTTAAAAATATCTTTTTTGGGTTTGTAACTTGGCCATATTCACCTGGTGTATCCTTAAAATATGGTATTTAATTTGTTCCATATCACTTTGAATGATACACAATGCATCATATTCACAATATCTACCTATGATAGCCATAAAGAATGGCATTCATTACCTTTGAGTTGTTTTCACTAGCCTTCTATCATGACCTTTAAACATAAAATACATCTTCATCCTAATTTTTCAAAAGGCATAATTGGATATATTGAATAATGTAGCATTACTGGTAAAGAAACCACCTTGAGCTTGTTGACTAGCCATCCTTGCTTCTAGGATCTCCTTTAGGATTTTGGACTTGATTCAAATGACCAAGACATGATAACAAATTTTGGAATACAAATTATTGAGAGGGGGGTGAATCATTTCTCAAAAACATACTTATCAATTTCACTTAATCAATCATGATCCATTCAAATAAGCATAAAGATCTAGCAAGCATAAACACCAATCCACAAGAGCATGAAATTAAAGAACACATGACATATGTGAGAAACCCTTAAGGAGAATAAAAATCATTAATATATCTAAATTTACTAAATATACTATATGAAAAACACCAAATTTAGTGAAGTTCCTACTACACATGGAGCACCAACCCCAACTAGCTCAGCGCTAACTCAGCTAGGCTTTAACAAGCACCAACTTATAAGGAGACACCAACCCCCTAGATGACTCAGCACGAACAAAGACACATAATTTATTTGATCAAATTAAAGGAAATTTTTTTATCAAACAACTAATGATGATGTTCCCTTCAACTCTTATCACTCTTAGCCCTCTCAAATTGTCTTTTAGGTCTATACACTCAAATAGGTGTCTTCAAGACTGATTAGGTCATATGACCTTGATCCTCATACACATAACATTTATTAGATATTCATCATAGATCCTATACACTCTTATAATGGTATATAATACCTCATTATACTATAAAATATGTTATTTTATTTTCTTCCCCTCTACTCATTCAAATAGGCCTAAAATTGCCTTCTATTTATACAAGTCTCTTGTTCATAGCCTTCTTGGTTAGAAAAATGCACTTACCTCTTAGGTTGGAAATGTAATAGATATTAATAAATGTTCTAAACATTTATAAAAACTTATTTATCCTATTTAGGTCTGACCTGCCTTAATTAGGCCTTATCTTTAGGTCTCATGGAGACCTAATCTCATTAGGTCTACTTAGGACATGTTACACTTTGCTTTCCTTGGAATAAATTCAAACACCTCAAATAGGAGGAAAAATAAATATCCGATTAAGTAGAAAATTTTTAAGGTCATATAGGATTCATAACACTTTCTATCTTCAACCATCACTTGAATCACACCATTAACATTATTCACAAAGAAGCTTGTGCATACCCCAGAAAGTCTATCTTGAAAAAATGAAGTATAAACACATTTTTTTGAAAAAATAATGAAAATAAATAACATATACAGAAGATGAATTACCTTAGGGTCATAAAAATATGATTTATACTTCATAACTTAGAGAAAAATTACTCAAACCCTTTTCTGCAAGTAGCCCACTTAGAACTGTCAACTAGCCTCAAAACACGGTCATGGAAACTTGAAATTATGACACCTAAAATAACACACTCAAATACTTAAATTAATTAAAATTATCATAAAAAATATTTATAATAACCTCAAATAAAAATATTTTAATCTCTAATGGAAACTATTGATCTTGTAGACCAATTTGTTGACCTTCTCTCTCACAGACCTCACTCAGCCAAATAATCCATTTTGGATTCAATGTTTCAATAATTTTCATTAAATTACAATATTATTAAAAGAATTTATAGGACACAAATTTCCCAAAAATAACATAATGTGAATTATAAAATTTAACTTATGGCATAGAGCCTCAAACTCATCATTGAATCTTGCTTACCCAGAACTGTGAGTTTACCTTGGAGCATAATCATGGTGATAATGACCTTCAACACTTATGTAGACACTTTTAGATACTATTGATTCATATGGATGATCTTATCAGATCATCACATAATTATAAAATATAATGATAATATGTTAAAATGCCAATATTGGTCTCACAGACCAATCTCATAATTTGGTACCTCACTATCTCATTTGAACTAGATAGGTCAACTTATGAGAAACATTTTCATTATATCCACTAACCTTCAAAACTATATAAAAACTAAACATGTATTAAATTTATTTAAAAACATATCCATACACTTTTATTCATCCCTAATCCATGATAACACATCCCTAATCACCTTATCACATTTGCTTAGGTTTCTCACTATTTGCACCATCAGGGCTGTTAGAGATAGGTTATCTTGGATGATCAGTTTAAAAAACCTAATCACTATAAACTACCCATAAACCATCATGGAAATAAAATACAAGTCTCAAAATTTTCCATACAATTATTTTCATATTTTTAATTGGTCAACTCTGATTGTTAAAGCAAATCTTTGAGAAAAAACACTTTCCTATAGGGTCTACTCACACACCTGACAAACCAATCACACTTGGAGGTGAATGGGAGATTTTAATAGAAAATATATTCACTTATCTATCCATTTGAGACTATTATAGTCTATTTTTAATAAAATATTTCACATCAGGTCATTGTTAGGGTTTTAGAGAAGGTTAACACTATTTCTAGTGTTAATGATTATTCATAAAGGATTTCCCATCATTTCAAAAACTAATGCCTAGAAATATTATCTAGTAACCTTACCCATCCCTCTTAGATAGATCAATTTCTCATGTATAGGTTACACGTGCCAATGAACACTTGAAAGTCCTTCTCAGGTTGAGAACCCTTCATTATATCCACATGAAGGACCCCAAAACCACTTTTGATGTCTTATCTTGAAAACCATGACCTCAAACCTTGATAACATGATTTTAAAAAACATATAATACCTCTATCCATTCTCACATATTCACACTTTCCTTAGAAACTGATCTTGACACCCCATTAGGCCATACTCTCTCTCTTTACTTTCTTGGACCTTGACCTATAATCCACATTAGGCCTTAAAACTAACCTTCATGCCTCTTTTCATGTGCTCTCCATCTCACTTACATTATAAATAAAACTCTCTCATTATTTAACATTGTTTTACATCATTAATATGCCTTGATAACATGTTATGACACCTCATTAGTCAGTTAGGGTCTAGAACTAGTCTAGTTATAGACTTAAACTTAAGGTCTTACCCCTATAGACTCACCTTCAAACTCTCTTGATTTCCCTAGTGTCTCATATGCATTCTCAAATAGCTACATAAAACCTATTATTCCTCTGTGCATCCACCTCACCAAGCCAACATGCTCAAATATTTTCATTAGGACTTTACAAACTATGACTAGTTGCATGACTAGGCTTCTTAAGTACTTGAAACTTGACAACTAACATTGAAACACTAGAATATTATATACCTTGATCCTTAGAGCATATAATTCTTATGCACATACCTCTTCATGCTCATCATGAATATTCTCATGATATGACTATGCTTATTATGACCAGGCTTCTCAAGATGGCTTCTATTCAAGGACTAGTACTCAAAACATGATTACCTTGACCTGAATCTTGACATCAACCTTAGAATAATAATTAGGTTTCATTTAAATTATCTCTTATCACATGTATTGTATCTCATAGACCATTCACCAAACATCTTCACTAGATGTACTTTGATGACAATGACATCAACCTTGACATCAATGATAACACTTCCTAGTAAACCATCAACAAATATATTTAAATAACTTCTTTTCAAGGAACTTATCATTGTAATTATTAATTTCAAGACATATAAATGTGCACACAAATAATTATTCTTAGTCTTCAGAATAAAATAAATGCAAATCCATACTTTTTAGTTACAATCACAAGGAAACCAACTTATATATATTCTACACCTTTATTTCAATCCTCTCATCTAAAATTTTTGACTACTAAAGATTCACTTGCACCAATAGCTTGCATAAATGATAAGAAAATCAACAAATCATCACATATGTATTCAATCAACTTACATTAATCCCATGGGTGATGTGTTAGACCAACATTAAATTTTGCCTCAATCCCCTCAATATGTTAGTGCGAAATTACTTAAAAGTCATGCAAGTTTTAAACCTCAATCTTCATATATTTAATTCAACTTGAATCACATTCAATGCTAAAAATAAAATTTAAAAAAAAAATTAAAATTATTCATTATTAATTTTTTTATTTATTTAAACCAAATAAAAGTAAGAACATGTTTGTTTTACTCAGTTTTAGAAATGATGCTAAAAAAATTTCAAAACATTTTTATAGTTTTAAAATGATAAACTATATAATAAGGTCTGCCAAAATGTCTTAACCATATCTATAACTGGCCTTTCAAATATTTTTTATTTCATTTAACAAACCATTCTAACTAAAATATAATTATTACCTTAAGTTTATTGTGTCCTAGGTGGTCCTTAACACACACACACACACACACACACACACACACACACACACACACACACACACACACACACCTAAATATATACATATATACCTACTAATTCTATGATAACCTATACATGTTTCATATAATTTCCTAGTGAATCAAACTCATATATGCATAGTAACTTTAGTGAATTTGTATCCTGAAATAGGATCAAGTATAATCCATAAGGAAATTTGAAACCCATGTATAATAAATTATATAAAATTGAGGATATTTTACCTATGTATATTTTCACAAAATTAGCCATTTTTAAAAAAGAAAAAACCTACTTATAGACTTTTGGCTATAAATAGTCTCTAAAATTTTCCCTACTTTTGTGTAGTTGAGTTTATGCAATCCTATATAATGCTAGTATGCAATGCAATATTATGAATATATTTCAACACTTGAAATCCTATGAATTAACCTTGAAAAACATATTCAAACTTAGCTTATGGATTTCTCATTCAAGTAATTTTAGTTTTGGGATCTTTTGGATAGTTCCTCTCAATGTGTAGAGTGATTTCTAATGATAGTTATATATGTGCTATACATATGATATATAGGAAAATGCTTAAGCTTGATATGTTTATATAGATGAATATATGGGTTATTTCCTTTTAATCCATAGGAAAAATTTATAATCTAATCCTTTTGAATAGTTTTAACTTTAGAAAATAATCCTTAAAGGGTGTGGGGACATGTTCAACCTATGTCGAAAAGTCCAAGTCAATGTATCTACTTGAAAGGTGTGAGCCTATCCAAAAATAAGGAAAAAATGGCCTAACACTAGGAAACAATCTGATATTGATATTAAACTATTTGGGTATAGACTAGGAAGATCATGTGTTAACAAAAATGAAAATTTGGAAGTTCAAACCCGTATATAGATAAATGGCTATGATTAATGGAGAATAAGATTCATGTATGTGAGAATAAGTCAAGTAGGTTAAGGTTTGACCAAATTACACATTTTCAACTATTTGATACCAAATATGAGTTTATAAATTTTCATCACTTTTATTTTCATAATGAAATTTATAGAATAAAATCATAAAAGATTATTCTTAAGTATAATCACAATGGGTGTGCTTAAGTATTTACTATTTGTTGTGTCTTTCTCCATGAAAAAATATAATTAAATATGTATAAATAAATTTTTATTTGTGATGCATAATAAAAAAATTAACAATATTAAATATATGTGAAATGAAATATAAAGGAAAAATACACATGTGTGGATGCATACCAACTATGTTTTGGAGACTTATCTTTTTAAGACAATGGATAATGGGGTGATTATTACTTTGAAGGATGTTATATAAGAACATGGATTGGGATTCATATGCTTTAACCCTCATTTAAAATATATAAGCTCTTATAATATAGGTAAAAACATAGCTTTATACCCACATAACTCACTAAATATGAGTAAATGGAATCCACTAAGGGTTCCAATAAAGCTAGGAATTTCTTGAGAGTCTCTACAATTATTTTTCGAATCATTCATTATAAATAGATTATATTATTCAATCCAAGTAATTCATTATTACAAGTTATTATTTTTGATAAATTTGATTAATAGTGAGTTGATAATGACATAAGTTGACATTTCATCTAGATAACTAAGAGATCTAATACATATAACCTATGGCAATATATTATGATAACAATTAAAATCTAAACCTATGTCTCATATATGCTCTCATTCTAATAACGTGTGTAAATTGAATCCTATAATATATATTAATATGTAAAAAGATGAAATATTCCACACATATTCCCCCAATATGAGTTATACATCTTATAATTTGAGTAAAACCTATAATAATCTACATAAACTTGTACCACTCTTAAGTAATTTATGCCAAAAATATTTATATTATGTGACTATGAAGGATTGGTCTCTGATAAAATATGTTATTCATCTTAAAAATTACTCTTCTCAAAATAAAGAGTAGATTCATCATGCTACATAGAATAAACATAAAAAAAGGAAATCATATACTAACCTATGAATAATATGTCATCATTTTTAGAATAAAGCATCTTAGTATGTATGAAACATCCATCACACACACACACACACACACACACACACACACACACACACACACACACATCGTGCTTCAACATAGTTATTACTCGATATATGAATCATCATTTCTATATTTATTATACACTATGTTTTTCATATATATATATATATATATATATATATATATGAAAAAAATAGTGTATAATAAATATATAAATGAGGATTCATATATCGAGTAATAACTATGTTGAAGGTGCATGATATGTATAATGGAACCACAAACTAGAAGAAGAGTTATTGATATGTATCATAACACCATAATCTCAACAAACAATACTATTTTTATCTACACATAGTAGATTCAAAGTCACACACAATGGAAAATTAAATGTCACACACAAAACCAAGGACCACACCCAATGGATAATCAAATGTCACACACATAATAGAAAATATAATGTCACATACCCAATGAAAAATATAATGGCACAAACACAATGGAAAATCAAATGTCACATAATAAACAAAGTCAAATAGAGAACAAGTAACAACATCGATAATGTATGAAATAAAAAAGGTTAATTTACATAATCAATATATGTCATCATTACATATAGAAAAACACAATATCTAGATAAATAATAATCTAAGTAGTGTGAGTCAAAACAAGCCATGTATAATTAGTGTACATTATTTAAATATGATAAATGGAAATATAATGATAAAACATGTGTGAATTATAAATATTCCCCAAGTAGGAGCATTGTCCACAGTTCATTATGGTAGCTCCTAGGTCTAGGAATTCCCTAGATCTATGTGTCCATGTCCTATGAAAAATGTATGTCTTGAATCTCACTCATGTATACCATGAAACACATTTGAAATTGGATATATAAGTAATAAATGTCATGCATGGGTATTAATTTTGATTTTTTGAATATTTTATTATATATATATATATATATATACATATATATATATATATATATATATATTTAAAATTTGTGAAACTCAAAGACCTAGAATAGCATCCAATGGATGCAGTAGCTTGTGTGGATACTCTAATGATATTGTACTAAACTTTGGGTATAGTATCTCAATAAATGTGAATAACTAATACATGTCATGCATGGGTATTAATTTTGATTTTTTAAATATTTTATTTTATATATATATATATATATATATATATATATATCTATATATATATATATATATATATATATATATATATATTAAAGTATGTAAAACTCAAAGACCTAGAATAACATCCAATGGATGCAGTAGCTCATGTGGAGACTCTAATGATATTGTACTAAACTATGGGTATAGTATCTCATTAAATGTCCATATGTCATCATTGTAATAATAATTTTACATATACATTTTGACCTCTTTGCCTTTACTTTTTATCTTTCTTAAATATTATGCATACACACAACATTTTATTAAAATTTGTATGAGGGCTCAATATCTATATTGTGAGATAATATCTATTTGTTTGTGCTTAATTTAATTTTCTTTTGATACTCATTGTTTAAATCATGTTGAATATTAACTACATGTAATTTATAAAAAAAGGTTATCTTTATTTTAAATGTCAGCTATAGTTTGTATCTATTGCGACCATTTATCCTAGTGTAGCCCATATTTGATCACTAGGGTGCATCAAAAACATTAATGTATTGATAACCTTAGGCCCACAAGGAGATGGTAATGTAATATGCCCCACTGATCCCTCATAATTTTTACTATGTTGTAATTCATCTATGTTATGACCCAATTTGGCCCTTTTTCCTCATTAATTTGAATCTTTGGTTGATAGTTATCCTTAATTCATATCGAGATAGTCAATATGTCATGTCATGAATGCTTTAAATATTTATGTACACTATTTATAGATTATTTCTTGTTAAAAACCACTATTAGTGGCTTCTACTATATTTGAGGTAATATAATAATTCATTTGTCCTTAAAGTTTTGAATCTTTTGTGCCAATACTACACAAGTATTTATTTGATGCCATGTTTTTTTATATTCAAAAAATGACCTTTTTTCCTAAGTTGACAAGATACTAGTATCTCTATGTTGAGTCATTGGTAGAGTCATCAAATACCTATTAAGAAACATATGATATATAATGCTCAATGCATTTTAGGCATTGGTAATTTTTAACTTAATATTTGGTGCTAGATCTATGGATTCTATATTATTTACTAAATCTATTAGAAATTTTGGTTGTAACTCTACGGTGAAATATGAAATATGTTATTATTATTGCCTTATATGTTTGATTATAAAATGAATTGTCTCAATGGAGTTTTTGACATTGAAAGATATAGTTTTAGATTTATAAGGCAACAAGTGTGTTAACTATCATTCTTATGTGTGTCTAGAACATATATTTTTCCTTTATCCAACTTAATTTTTCTACTAGTTTTTAATTATCTTAGTACTTCCTTAGACCATTAAGTTTAATTTAGACTATACAATTAATCATCTCTATGCATTATAAATTAATTTTTATCATCACCACTATCATCTTTTTCCATGGATATTTGACTTGGATTATCTTAGTTAACTACTAAAGTAAGATCAGGTATATTTTATTCTTGTGTGTCTTTTATGATCTATTATTGCCTTGATTTAATTATATCATTAATATTATTTGATTTTACAATTTAATATGTATGTATATGTCGTAGTGGTATCATTTATTATAAAGGTATTGTAATAGACTAAAAGGCATCTAATTATGGATTACATACATTATTAGGATTTATTGTTTTAGCATTTTTAAATGGTTGGTTATCTTTAGGGCATGTATATAAATTACCCTCATGTATAAAATTTATATATTGATGTATGATAGATGTTATATCATTCATTTCATGTATAGATGGTCTACCTAATACTAGGTTATAATGCAAGTGATTAGGCATCATGTGAAACAAAGTAGTTATAGTCTTAGGCCCTCCTATGATATATACATTAATGAAGCCAATAGATTGGTGAGGAATATTATCATATCCTCTAATGTTATTATATTATTTTTGAATAAAATATATATTGACACCCAATTTCTAAAAAAAATATGATGTTGCATATATTTAATCCCAATCCATTCTCTATTAAAAATATTTTGATTCCCTTGTTTGATATTTTCACTTGAATAAATAATGGGAGATGTTGATCTATAATATGTTGAAAATTAAAATCATCTCTTTCAAAATATATCATATCTTCAGTACCAATCAATATATTAACAATAAATGTAAAGAAATTAAGTTTTACATTGTTAGGTAATATTGTGTCACATAAGTCAACATATAGAATGTATTTATAGACAAGTTGCCTCTTCATTAGTTATAACATAGAGATTTTAGTTGGGGTATTTATAATTTTATCAATGATATCATAAATCTTAGTTCGATTGGCTGGCATAATCGGTGGTAGTTGGGGATAAGGAGGAATTATTTTAATTCTTTCATTCTACCACACATGATAGGGAACCTTACCTCTTTATATTACACCAACATGCACCATATGATACAATATAATCTTAGGATGAATAATGGGAGAATGATGGTGGGTATAATGAACATGAGGTATAGCGAGAGGATAAAATAAAAGAATTCATTCGTGACCTTTAACCTGTAGTAGTAACTGAAGGATTTCAAATTAAAAATTTATTATTTAAACAATATGAGTTAATAAGTAGGGTAAAATATTTTTCATCTAGAATTTAAGCCTTTATTATATTGTATTTTATTCTTTTCATTACATGATTAAACAAAATGTTACATATTTGAGGAAAGTAACATATACTAATTAAACAAAAAAAAATAAAAACTATGCATATCCATTGTATCCCTATGAAATTAATAATGATGGAAAATCACAAATGAGGTCTAAAAATTAACAATAAATTTATAAAACTTGATACCCTAGGCAAAGGGGAGGAAACTATAAGGAACATGTGGTTTATTTTTCTCAATATATTGAACAAGTTCACAAATAAGTTATATCTATTTTAGGTCTAATATGACCCTAATAGTATGAACATTATTTAATATTCTAATTTTTCAAGATGTATAATTATAAATTTTTGGTGTAACTAGATAAATATAGTAACTTGCTATTTATAGAAAACACTAGGAAAATTAATAAATTGTATTGTTTTAAGTTTGTAAAAGTATGTTTTGGGTTAAAATCATCAACAAAAATTAGAAAAGTGTCCATGAGTGATCAGATATAGAAACATAAAGTCTACATCTACTCAAATAAGTCTATACTTATTGGAAGATTTCAATGTCATGACATTATTGCTTGGAATGTAAATCTTTCCTATGTATTTTTTATGATATGTGATAGTATCACCATTGAATCTATGTTTGATTTTTTCTTGTTATTATGTCTACAATTTAGATAAATGTATTTGTTTTACTTCTCCTTGCTTTAAAACCTAGGTGCGCAAGTTGTAAGCCAAATATAAAACCAAGACAAACGGAAAAAAGGAAGAGTTGAGATAAAATTAACACCCGCTATGACTAAGTGATGCCTATGTATCCAATGCTCCAAAGAGGGAATTAAAAATGAGCATAGTTCTCCCACCTAGTTGAGTGTGTGTAATCTAGTGTAATGTTATTATGCATTTTAATCTTGTGTATGGATTTCAACACTTGAGAACCAATCACTTGACCTTGTAAATGGTATTCAAACTTAGTTCATCAATTTATATTTTTATGGATTTTAGGTTTTGGATGTAGACACTCAAATTTAGTCATTAAGTGCTTATAAATGTTTAACTTGACATCCTTACACTACTTGGCTTACTCACAATTATATTAACTTATTATCTATATGGAAACCTTAACTATTATCCAAAACATCTTTAAACTAATCATAACATAATTCATACATCACTATTTGTCCTACAAGCACTTGTTATACCATTTCAAGTAGTCTATGTCCTTTTGGGATAAGACCACACTAGGTTAGATAGGGCTCTAGACACTAGAATTATGCACCATGGCTGAGTCTAGTATCTTGAAATCCTAAAATAGGCTAAGTTTGATATCCTAAAATCTTGAAAAAGGTTAAGTATAAAATGTGGTATAACCCTCCAAAATCAATAATTTGCATCGTAACTCCCAGAGGTATGAAACCATTCTCAAACATCTTGAAAGTATCTACATAAAATATAACTTAAAGTATAAGAAAGTAAATGTCCATATATAAATTTAAACTTATACTTACATGTTTCTTTTATGTATATACTACCTATTTCACCTATTTTAATTACTATTTACCATTGTAATTATTTTAATCACCTGTAATCCTAAAATATCTAAAAAAATCATTTTGAACCAAGTTAATAATATCCTTAAGAAACTTATTCCCATCCTCAAACCCATGAAAAAACTTTAGGTTATATTTATCAAGCTTAGCATGTAGTTGAAAATAGTCAAATCTCTTCTTTAGCCAAAAAGAAATGAATCAAAAATAATCCATCCATGATTGGAACTAATTATCCCAATCAACATCAATCCATAAATACTTGTGCATTTCTCTTTGCGAAGGACATGATTTTGACTAGAAAAATGCTAATGAAATCCTTATTTCCTATGTTGTTGATGCTTCATGGAAGCTAAGTTGTAAACAAAGACTTTGTTAGCCTTCAATAAGCTTAGAATTCAAATATCCATCTCAACCCCATTGAAGGATGATAGCATAGTCTAGGTAAGTTTATTTTTTGTATTATCATCTCTATTATTATTATTATTATTATTATTATTATTATTATTATTATTATTATTTATTTTGTTTATTCTTCTATGTTATATTTCATTAGCATCCTTTTTATCCCTAGAAAATCCTTAGAAATATAAAATCAACTCATATCCTTTTAGATCTCTCTTTAATATTTTGAACTCAAGTTTCTATTCATCCATACAGAACCAGCACTAATTCATTTGAATTGGCACCAATTCATATAGAATCACCATCGATCGGGATATATGTTTTTATTATTCTATTTTAGAAATTGAGTTGGTTTTAAAACATGAATTAATATTAATCAAAGAATCTATATCCATTTATCTTAATCCTATACATATATTTATACCATTTATCTTATCAATCTATCTTTCATATGATCTACATCTTTTAAATATCATTTTGTAATCTCTTTTATCAATCATATGTATCTTGTAATATTTATCAATTTTATCCACTTAATTGTATAAACAGTAGACTGACACCCATCTAAGGAAGTGTACCACTTCATAAAACTAATCCTTTATTAGGTAGTCCACCCATCTCTCTATTAATCTATTTTTTTTAAGTTTCTATATGTGTGCAGGTTAGCCTTCCCAGCCAAAAAGGAGTTCTCACTATCGTTGCATTCGAGTGGTGCACAAATGTCTTCCAATCCATACGTATCTACATAACCCTATTATTTCATTTTTTTATTAAATCACATTTTAATTTACAAATAAAATGAAAAACTAATTAAATAAGGGTCTCACTATGACCATGCCACTCACACCCAAATAGTAAATTTTAAAATTTGAGATGTTTCATTTTACCCATACCATGATTTAGAAAGGTTAGTTAATGGAAATATTCAAATATTTATCTATATTATCACATCAATGCCTATACAAACATATCTATAAATTACTTGTAAATTCTACTACATATAAAACAAAAGAACACTATTTATTTTAATTCTAATTCTAATTTATTCTAATAGTCTTAGGCAAAGTCTAAAGTTATGTCATGACAATTCAATGGTACTCATTGTCAAGCATTCAATTTAATCTATATAGTTACATCCATATATAGAAATATAAATATTCACACACTCACTCCACAATGGATAACTACATCAATGTAAGGCCTTTTTGGGTGATGCAGGCAACACTCAGATTACACAAGGTATTTTTAGGATAACTCAACTATTCCCTTTACCTAATTTACCCATCTTAAATTGATCTATAGTTGGTTTACTTTTTAGTGTCCAGGGTTTTTATTTTTAATGTATTTTTTGATTTAAATCAACATAATAATTTAATCATAAAAACTTCATAAAGAGGTGCATGCACCTAAATCATAAAATCACAATCAATTAGGATGTGGTTGTAGTCAATAGACAAGGTCAAAATGTAATGTTGTCCTCCTAGTGCAACCTTGTCATAAGAAGGTTTGAAATATTATTTTCACCTATGAAATAGTTTATAGGCCTTTTTCGGTGGTTTTAATCCATAGTGAGCCTACAAAGTAATCAATAAATTAGATTCAAGCTAAGTTTGCATATATTTTGACAATTTATTATTTATAGCCTATTTTAAAATCTATAAATTACTATATTTATTTTAATATCTATATATTTTGTGGATATAAATAGGTTTCAATAGTTTATTTATTCTTATCATTTTATTATTAAATACTATATAACATTAAACATTCTGGTGAACTGATTATTTTTAGAACACTCCTTGTTATTTCCTTGGTTTTGTCTTAGGATTTCATACAAATTTCTATAAATTCTTGACATTGAAAGAATATATCTGTTAACCTTGGATATCAACATGAAATCACAAGTCGATCTTGTTTAACTTTTTTTTTAAAAAATTTGAAATAGAATAATTTTTCTTGTCACTTCGGATAAACGTTTAACACTTAAGCTCTTAATTTTGACTTCAACTTGAATTTTTTCATCACTTTATCGAAAAATCTTTCAATTTTATTTATTTTTTATTTTTTTAATATTTCTTACTAATTATTTTTATAAATTTTATTTTTATATTTTTAAAACTAATTGGTGACTATCAGTATGGGATATAAGAGGTTGTCTATTTTATTAACATCATGGTGTGAAGGGTAGTTCTCAATACTCAATAATAATAATAATACAACACTAAACACAAATTTTAATTTCCTCTTACTTCATGGTATATTAGAAATTCCTAGGGTCTCTTATTTATACCATATGAATCCTCTTTTAGGTGTTTGATTTTTGGTACACCTGAGAGGATAATATTACTTAAGGAAGTTACTCTTATTATGATTTCAAAGATGGGATAATTAGCTATAGGAAAAATTCAACTTCTATAGTTAGTGCTATGAAATATTAGGTTGACACTTATTTACAAATACCAAAGTATATTCGAGATCCCATATAATAATTCAAATCATTACCTAGATCACCCTTATACCTTACTTTTTTATTATATTGTATTTAGAATGGGATCTATATTTTATATGTTACATAGGATCATGTAATTCATTGTTACATCTTATATTACTATTCATTATGCTATTTATTAGGTTTTTACATATATTAAATGTCAAATTAATCAAGAAGCTATATGAAACAAGGTTTAATCTCATGGCCTTCCTATTACAAATGCTTTAACTACTATATCATGTCACTATTATCCAATAGCTTTTGTCAAATCTAAAATAAATCATGAGCAAGATAAGCATATATTATACCTTGGCTCAAATTTTCAAATTCAAAATATATTCCATTAGTTTTTCCACATCCTCTTTAAGGTTGCAGGATGGATCTCATTCTTAAACCCAATATTTAGGAACAATCTATTCAAATTAATGAAGACAAATTTATGGAATATATTTATGCACATCTATAAAATGATGACTCATTATTCTATGTTGCTATAGATGAACAAAATAAAGGGTTTCAAGATAGTCTTTCCAATGTTACCACTTCCACTTCTGAACTTCTAGTTAATTCAATAGTATCATCCCTTACTTTAGGAACATCCCATGGTTTACAAAAAATTTCCATCCCTATACATACTCATTCTATTTATAGTCCCCCACATATCTCTACTATTACTAATCTTGAGAATACAATTATTTCCTTACAAACCAAACTATCTCAATTTGAACAAATTATTTATCATGTTATCCCTTCTTTGGAATCATGTTCCTTGTTACATAACTCTTTGGAACCCAAAATTTCATCATATTCATTACTATTTCGATTCGTGTTTCCTAATCTTCCTTTACATGAATGCAAAGGTGACTCTTAACAAAATCTATGTGTATTTCATGTATCTCTTATAGACTATGAAAATATTGACAATTTTTTTACAAAGATCTTTCCAAGATATCTCAAATAATATGATCTTATATGGTTTTATGATCTTCCTCTCAAATTATTAAAGGTTTTCAATCCTTTGGAAAATCAATTTCTAACACACTTCTATATCAACATTGGTAAAAAACTATCATATTATCAAATGAGAAATCTCAAACTAGGGCCTAATGAAATAGTCATCAAGTATGTTTTAAGAGTCAAATTTTTCTATCTCTACTTCAAGCATAAATTATGTTTGATGAGTTTCAATTTTTTTGATGAACTATCCCATACAACCAAAGAGTGTGAATTCAAATTTATTACTTTGATCAAGCTCAAGTTTACTTCAAATTTCAAGTTTCAAAGCAATCCTAATTATAACAAAAAACTAAAATAAAGAAAGAAGATAAGATTATATTTAATTCTATCACACAACCAACACAAAATATTCAATTACAAGCTCTACAAAGGAGAAACTTCTCAAGGTTACCATAACTTACTCATGTATTGTTTCAAAACATACTTGAACACAATATCATCATCCTTCCTCCACCAATGGAATTGGAATTGTCTATACCAAAATACTAAAAACTTTGATCAATGCATATTATTACTACCATCAATGTATTGGGTATTCCACAAAAAAATGTTTTAATCTTAAGGACAAGATTCAAGATCTCATTGATGAAAACAATATTAAAATTGGTGAAACTAATAAAGAGGTTAGGCCATAATAAAATGATAATTCAAATATGAAAATGTAAAAATATCCTTTTATAAATCACAAAGTAATAAATAAAAAGGATACTATTGAATTAAATTATGCATAAAATATTTATCCTCATCATTATACATATATGAATCCACTTGATATCATCATTATTATAATTACAATAAAACACACATCACATCCTATTATTACATATAATGAAATTTAATTTATTGATGATGGTTCAGATAAACATGCACTCTTTATTTGAGAATATTTTGACAAACAATACATACATAGTGTTATGATAGACAATGGACCACCTGAAAATGCATGAACCATAAGACTCCTCTACCTCTTGCTTATATGAGAAAAGATTTAAAGGATACTTTTAGAGTTTTTAAAACATTTTATGATCATACACATAATACTATAGGGAATATAGTGCTACCATTATAAGTGGGACCTCTCATTGTTTCCACTTTGTTCTTAGTTCTACCAAAGATAGAGGTTTTTGATATGATACTATAATTATATTGGATACAAAACATTAGAACATTATCTTTTATACTACATAAATGTCTCAAATATATACATGATAATCAAGTGGACAAAATTATAATCATCTAATATGAATATCATTTAGAGCCAATCATTTTTATTCCTTCTATAGAAGAGTTAGTGTAAACATGCATTGAGCAACATGGTAATGAAATATTATAAATAACTATAGGATAGAAATATTTTTTATTCAAAAGCATATTATAGAATCGGTTTCTCCATCTATTTATGATCATGACATAGTTACATATGTGAATAATCATGTATATTAAAAGAGCATGGTAAATTCTTTGAATAAAAATGTGGCACATAAAAATAGATCTTCATCTTCTAAGGCACCACAAGTTATTTAGATAGATTCAATATAGGTATAAGTAGTTACAAATTTTCATATTACACATGAAGATACATATTTCTAAGTAGCTAGGAATTGTGATATAAATGGTTATATTAAAACATATGATTGTATATAGCTCTTTCACTTTTACTTCTTTCCTACTTATTCTATCCCCATTTCAAAGTATTATTATATCCCTTAGATTTAGTTTCACTTTTGGTACTTTTCCATTTTGATTCTCAAACCAATTATAATAATCCAAAACAACTATATTACAATGCTTTAAATACACATTTTCTATAACACTCCACTTTTTTACTCTTTCATACCTATCATGTTACTATTTTCATTATGATTACATGATCACATCTAATTACCTACATTCTCCATGAGCACATATATATTATTTCCCCTTGGGGTCATGATCATCCTTATCTACATTGATATAATTATTTTACACATACATTGGGGGCATCTTACTTACTTTCCTTCTTGTCACACTATGCTTTAACACCTTGTTACAGATTATTTGAATCCCTACTATTTCATATATTTTTGAATCCAAAATTCTTAACACCTTTAAAATATTTTAAGTTAAAATATTTCAAAAAAATTTTAAAAATAATATGTCAAAAATCCAAAAAAATCAAAATATTTCCAAATTAGGACCTCTAATCATTTTCTAATGTTTTAACTTACTTCTTTACTTATGTCAGTTAGATAACATATTTCAATTTTCAATACACACTAATTTTCACAAGGTATTTAGGTGTGATACAAGACACATTATTATATAGTTCTTTGAGGTTGGGATTCCCTTTTTATCCATGATAACCTTCAAAAGTTAGGGGCATCTCTTCATTCTCTATGAGCACTTTAATAGGTTGTACCTATCCACAACCTTTCTACAATACTATGTTATATACCATAGAAATGTTTTGATAATCACTCATAATCTAAATTATATTACATGAAAATGTTATTTTCTAAAAATTTGATTAATACATATGGTTGATGTAAACTAATCTCATTTACTCTATGTTTATATTAAAAGTTATTATTTTTATTACATGATAAGATTCAAGTTGTTTTCCTATCATGTGTGGACCTTGGAATTGTGTGTGCACATATACATGTTATTTCTTGTCTTTAATCATAATGTCATTTAAGTGTGGCCCTTAGCCTTGTGAGTTTATGCAAATTTCACATGTCCCTTGTGTGTGGCCTTTCAGCCTTATGTGTGACATTATATGAAAATTACATGACATTGCATGACATTAATTGTTTGCTAATTTCTTGTTACTATGGTTCCATGATTCATATCATGCATTGATTTTTCCTATTAATTTTACTAATACACCATGATACATATCATGTACATGATTATTATACGCTTCATTATTATATTATATAAAACATGTTTCATATATAATTCAATGATATATTTAATACTATGATCAAATACAATTTAAATGTTCATATGATACTACATGATTATATATTTTAAATATTTTAACGTCTCTCATCTTAAAAGTGGGGCATCACAATGATATTGTCTTGATAATTTAAGCCCTCATGAGCAACAAATTTTAGACTTATGAAAAAATAGAGCATGATTAAAAAAAAATAGATTATGGGGGTATGTGATAAGCATGCGATTCCAATAGTTACTTAATTACATATTCACATACACTTGATTCATATGATTGCATATGTTAAAAAAATTTACAAGTTATAGGCTCAAACAATTCAAAATTGAAAAATTTCAAGTCCAATTGGTATTAAATATATATAAAACATCAATACATGGGGTCTGATATTCATCATGTCCATGTTTTTACATGGAAATATCAAATTTAAAATTACTCAGATTCCAAAGTTTCAAAGTTTCAAGTAGAATTTAGATTCATCTGTAGTGGTGTGATTCATCTCATTTTGAAAGTGGGCCACATTAGAGTCTAATGACACTCAACATTTGTGGTTGCATATTTTACAATGTATCAAGACACATTTAATGGTTCCACACCTTCAATTATTTTATATATTACTCTATACATTCAAATTGAGAGTTGGAGCATATAATCTTTCCAACTCAATGGTTTTCACTAGTTTTAAAATTGATATACTTGATCACTCTCAATTCACCAAAAGTTCAACATTTATTCAAATGCCTTAAAAATGGGGCACACACTTATCCAATTTTAATTTATAGTCAAATTATATTGCATATTATTTTAGGTGTATACTTTCCTTGCTCCTTTTTCAAATTTAAAATTTCAAGATTCAAAATTTTAATTTTTAAATATGGACAATAACTAATTTTAATAACATTGTCCTAGGTTTTACATTAAGTAATATTTCACAATCAAGTGTCACATGAAAATAAAAAGTGTGTATGCACAATTAGGTTCACATATATTTTACTCTAGTAATTTCACTTTATGACATCACTAGAATAAAGTGGAGGCAAATTTAGACACTCAAATATAATCATTAAGTGCTTGACAATGTGTAATATTGACATTCTTACCCTACTTGGCCTTCTCAAGTTTCCATTAACTTTAAATGTATATGAGAAAATTCACTATTATAAATAAATAAATAAACTAATCATATAATCATCTAGACATCGTTATTTTTCTTATAGACACATGTTAGACCACTTCCATCAATGTTTATCCTTTTGGGATATGACTGCATTAGGTTAGATAGGACCATATTATGGCCTTGTCCACCAATGCCCCAATTGTTAAGACTTGTTCCAAAGTCTTAACGTTAGGTTAGATTTTTTGGTAGAAAATAAATTACTATTGTAAATGGGGCATGCATATTTTATAAAGACACCCCCATAAAATAAATAAACTTAGTTTAATTATTAGGTAGTTTTAATGTTTATATTTATTAATTAGTTTTACTTTATGGGTTGTTTTCCCGTATTTAGTTGGTTGTAGGGTTAGTTGTTTTTACCGGTCATTGGTAAAAACTATATAAATCATGTTTGCATTGTGAAAGGGTTAACGGAGTAAAGGCACCCTTATGTACTAGATTTTTCTGAAATTAATAAAATACTTGTGCACTCGCACTAAGCGGGGACAAGGTTCAATCTATTTTGATCTTGGAGTTATCAGTGGTATCAGAGCATGGTTGGGAGCACGGTGAATTCGAAGGAGGAAGGTGAAAAATCATTTCATGTGATTTCATTTGGCATGAAAGTAAGGTATGCCATATAGTTTTGGTTTAAATATTTTGAAAAATTATTAAATTATTTTAATTTTTCAAAAATTATTTATATTTAAACCTGTATTTTCCATATACCACTGTTTGGCCTTTTTGGATCATTCATACTCTATTTTTTTCTGAGTTCAACCTCCTCATCTGGCATAAAAATGAATTTTAGAATTTAATGTTATTAATTCATTATTTTTTTTGAGCCAAAATCAGATTTGTACGGCCTATTTTCTTGGAAAACATCTGAATATTTTCAAACATGGCTGCCATTGTGTTTTGCATTCATTTCAGCGCCTTTTAAATCCAAAACATCTGCAAATCCTAATCAAATGGCATTAAAACCTTTGTTGTTGCATTTTTAATTGAAAATCTAGAAAAATCTGAGTTGTACGGCCTGTTGTACGGCCTTCAAATGCCCATGCTTGTTTTTAATCCATTCCCTGCAAAATACACTTCAAAAAATTTGCAAAAACACAGTATAAATCATTTTTTAGCACCTATACGGATTTGTACGGCCTAGGTGAGAGAGAGCAGGTGGAGAAAAAGTTTCCAGCAGTAGCTATGGCATCCCAGGCAAACATGGCACTGGAATAAAACTCAGAAATTTATTATTTGCTATTTATATAGTTTTGTTTCAAATATTTCCTGTGGAGGGCCCACCCGGGAGGAAGGTTGAAAGAAAAGCTGAAAACAAAGGGAAAAAGAATTTTTATTTACTCATGTAATTTTTTTTTTAATTTTCCCTCATACATGAAATCTAGTACAAATATAAATTTCTGAAAGTAACATTCTGTAAATGTTGTTAGAGCAATTGGTTAAGCTTATTTTGTTAAAAGCTTGCAAAGGAGGAGGTCAAGGGTTCAAATCCCTTTTTTTTGGAGAAAAGTTTCTTTTTGCCTTGGAATATACTTTTTTGAAAAAGGAATATTCTCTTTTTTAAATTCAAAATATTGTAAAACACATACTTATTGTATTGTGTTATTTATTTTTGAAAAAGGGGCAAAATTCAATCATTTTTTCTTTTGCATTGTTGTGGTGAGATAAGGGTGTAATTGGTGAAATAAGGTTGTAATTTGGCGAAATAAGGGTGTAATCATTGATTTTTGGTGTGGTTAAGTGCAAAACCCATCAAAAATACTTGTTTCTTTTCTTTTACACTCTACGCGGAGGTTAAGTGCAAAACCTCGTAGAAGCAGTGTCTTGTGCAGTGAGTGTGATATTTGTCTCATTTCTTTCGCATTTTGTCACACATTTCTCTATTGCACTTGTTTTCATTTCAAAATGCCAAAAATTCAAAATTTACTTTCAGATGGTGATAGATTAACAATTTCCAATTATTCAGATTGGAAATGATTAATGGAGGCTTCACTAGTGTTTAATGAGTTATGGGATATTGCTAAGAATGAAAATCCCACATTGCCAACAGAGCAGGCTAAGTTATATATTTTCAATTTGCGTGATTCTAAGGCCTTAGCTCTCATTAAATGTTGTTGTACTCGTGATACGTATGTTCATATTGAAAATTCTCCTCATAGTTACACTGCATGGAAAACATTGTCAGATTTGTATGATAAGAAACCTAAGCATAAGAAGATAGATATTCATATGCAGTTGTTTACTTTGTCATTAGATGAGGATGGGGATATGGGAGAATATATGTCTAAGTTGAAAAATATCACTACTGAGTACACTAAGGCTGGTTTTGGAAAGCTAGATGATGACCTCATAGTTATTGTTGCTTTGAAAGGACTACTAGGGTCCTATAGGAATTTTATTGAAATGTTGCATGTCTCTGACAAGATCACAAGCATCACCTTTGATAAGTTTGCTGAGTTGCTCATCCAACATGACCTCTCTCTACCCAAGAAATCTAAGAAAACTAAAGAAGCCCATGTTTTAGAGTCAAAGCCTAGTTCATCTTCATCTAGGCATCAAAACAATAGAGGAAATAGTTATAGAGGGGGTCGAGGTTATAGAGGAGGCAGATATCAAAACAGAGGTAGGGGTCATTCACCTAATCAAAAATCTAATCAATCACATTCACATGAAACAAGTGATTGAGGACATAGTCACAATTCATATAGGGGCAGAGGTCAAGGTAGATCTGACATTCAGTGTCATAGATGTGGAAAATTTGGTCACATTGCCTCACAATGTAGGATTCCTTTTGATAAAATTCAGAGGCCACAAAAAGTGACTAAGAGTAACTCTGCTCAGTATGTCGATCATGACTATGATGAATCTAGTAATGTTGCCCATGAATTTGCATTTACTTCTTTGGGGCACATTGATTATGTTGAATATGAGGCTAGAGATGAGCTCACAGATGTATGGGTTTTAGACACAGGAGCAACCAAACACATGACATTTAGGAGAGATTTCTTTTGGTCTTATAAGGAAGCTTTTCTCTCTCCAGTTGCCTTAGTAGATAAGTTTATGCATATACCACTAGGACTTGGTTCTATTCGAATTCTTCTTCCTAATGGGTCTATAAAATACTTGGAGGATGTTTGGTATGTTCCCACATTGAAGAAACACTTACTTTCTTTGGTAACTATTCAAAAGAAAGGTTATCAAATTGTGCTTGAAAATGGGCTCATTTACATCAATTCAGTGAAGGATAATGATAAAACCATGTATACAGGATATGAAGATGGAAACTTGGTTAGATTGCATTGTAAGGTGCTTCCTCCAAATATAGAACTTGCAACAGTTGTTGATACAGGTACAGGTACTATGTCTACACAGTGGTTATGGCATCTCCGCTATGGACATTTGAATATCCACTCTTTAGTAGATTTGTAGAGATATGGTATGGTGAATGGGTTGCCCACTTTTCACAAAGATAGTATTCTTTGTGAGTCATGTGTTTTGGGCAAACAAAATCAGGAAAAATTTCCTATAAAGTCATCTTGGAGAGCTAATAGATGTTTACAGTTAGTTCATAGTGATGTATGTGACATGAAAAAGTCATCCATTGGTGGGTGTAGATACTTTGTCTTGTTTATTGATGACTTTTCTAGGATGACTTGGGTATTCTTTATGAAAAACAAATCTGATGTTTTCACTAAGTTTGTTGATTGGTTACACTTAGTCGAAAAAGAAACAGGTTCACATTTGGCCACTCTTCGTTCAGATAATGGAGGTGAGTATACCTCAAATGAATTTTTAGACTATTGTTGAGAACATGGAATTCATCGACAATATAGTAATGCTTATACTCCACAACAGAATGGAGTATCTGAACGAATGAATAGAACTTTAGAGGGCACATCACGTGCCATGTTGCATTATAAACAGCTTGATGATAAATTTTGGGCCGAAGCTGTTGGTACTGCAGTGTATTTGAGAAACAGGGCCCCCACAGTTGCACTTTTGGGACAAACTCCATATGAGGCATGGTATGGGTTTAAACCCAAAGTTAAACACTTGAAAGTGTTTGGATGTCTTTGTTTTGCTTTGGTTCCTCCTAAACATAGAACTAAGTTGGAACCACGAAGTCAAAAATGCATCTTTCTTGGTTATTCTGAAGATAAAAAGGGGTTTCATTTGCTTGCACAGGATTTAGGCAAATTCATAGTTAGTTGCGATGTAATATTTGATGAGTTTGGGACTATGAACACTGCAGAGATTGATTCTCAACTTGATAGATTAGAGAGGAAAAATGCAAAAAGAGATAAGGGTTTGAATAATGGGGATAACTCTTCGAAGTTATGGTATGAGACTCAAATTCCTTCACTTTCCTCTCCTTCATCTACAAGTTCACAGGTTGATGACTTAGAAATTTTTGAAAATTCTCTAAGTCCCCCTTTGAATGATGCACCTAATGAGAATTTTGGAGTCCCTGATTTGAATAATTTGTCTAAGTATCCAAAATGGGTCCAAAGTACTTTTTTTGACTTGACAATAGATGAAGTTGGTTTAACAGGGCCCAGGAATACTTGAAAATAGGTGAACTATGCTATGGTTGTTACTACTTCCACTAAGCCATCCACTTTTGAGGAGGCATCTATTGAACATGTTTGGCAATAGGCAATGAAATGTGAGTATGATTCCATACTCAACAATAATACATGGGTTTTAGTTGATCCTCCTCCACATGTTAAACCCATCGGATGTAAATGGGTTTATAGGACTAAATATAAATCAGATGGCTCCATTGATAAACATAAGGCATGAATTGTTGCCAAAGGATATGCGCAACAAGAAGGTATTAACTATGGGGAAACATTTAATTAACTGCTAAATGGCACACTATTCGTATGGTACTTGCCTTAGCAGCACAAAATGGTTGGAAAGTACATCAGTTGGATGTTAAAAGTGCTTTTTTAAATGGTGATTTATAGGAAGAAGTCTATATGAAACAACCTCAGGGCTTTGAACAGGTGGGTGCTGAACACAAAGTGTGTAAATTGGAAAAAACTTTGTATGGGTTCAAACAGGCACCCAGGGCTTGGTATGAGAAAATGGATTCATACTTGAAATCCATTGGTTTTCATCGTAGTGAATCAGATGATACTCTCTATTTTCGAGTGCAGGGTAAGAAAATGGTGATACTAGTTCTCTATGCTGATGACTTGTTTATTAAAGGTAATGATGAAAATCATCACAAGTCTGTGAAGAAGGAATTAAAAGATGGGTTTGAGATGACAGATCTTGGACTTCTTCACTACTATCTAGACATAGAGGTAACTTAAAAAGAGCATAGTATTTTCATTTCACAAACTAAGTATATTTCTGAGTTATTAGAGAGGTTTGGCATGAGTGATTGCAAACCTGTCCTCACTCCCATGGAAAGTAACTTGAAATTGTCTAAGGATGATAGCAGTGCCTTTTTTGATGGCACCACATATAGACAATTGGTGGGAGGTTTGATATATTTGATGACTACCAGGCTCGATATTTCATTTTCAGTTGGAATTTTATCTAGGTTTATGAATGAGCCTAGAGAAATTCATTGGCATGCAGCAAAACGAGTACTTCCTTACCTTCAGGGAATGAAAACATATGGCCTTGAATACCACCGCAACAAGAACTTCAAACTTGTTGGATATTGTGATGCAGATTTTGGTGGATGTGTGGATGACAGAGTGTCAACCACATGATACACTATGTATATGGGTTCAGCTGCCATTGCTTGGTGTTGTAAGAAGCAGGATATAGTGGCAAATTCATGAGCAGAATCAGAGTATATTGCAGCATGGGATGCTTCTAGAGAAATTGTTTACCTTCGTCGTATTCTTGAAGATCTTTAGGTTTCTCAGTTTGCTCCTACACAGTTATACATTGATAACCAGAGTGCAATCAAGATGTCCAAGAATCTAGTGTTTCATGCCAAAACAAAACATATGGATGTCAAATACCATTATCTGTGAATGCTGGTGGCAAAGAAAACTCTTGATCCAATATATTACCCAACTGCCGATCAGACAGCTGATATCTTCACAAAACCCCTTGACAGAATCAAATTTGAAAAGTTCAAAAAAATGCTTGGTATGTGTCCAAAGACCTGACTTTTGATCATAGTGGGGTTTGTTAGGACTTGTTCCAAAGTCTTAACATTAGGTTAGATTTTTTGGTAGAAAATAAATTACTATTGTAAATGGGGCATGCATCTTTTATAAAGACACCCCCATAAAATAAATAAACTTAGTTTAATTATTAGGTAGTTTTAATGTTTATATTTATTAATTAGATTTACTTTATGGGTTGTTTTCTCGTATTTAGTTGGTTATAGAGTTAGTTGTTTTTACCAGTCATTGGTAAAAACTATATAAATCATGTTTGCATTGTGAAAAGGTTAACGGAGTAAAGGCACCCTTATGTACTAGATTTTTTTTAAATTAATAAAATACTTGTGCACTCGCACTAAGCGGGGACAAGGTTCAATCTATTTTGATCTTGGAGTTATCACCAATGGTAACTATTTAAATTTAAGATGTTTAATTTTACCCCTCCTATGATTTTAGAAAGGTTGCTTAACTAAAATATTGAAAATATTTCTCTACATAAGCACATCAAGGCCTCTCAAAACATATCTAAAAATCATTTTCTAGTTCTATTTCACATCAAGGAAAAGAGCACTATTTATTCCAATACCAATTCTACTTTATTCTAATAGTCATGGGCCAAGGCTAATGTTTTTTCATTGTAGGTCAAGGTTACTCATTGTCAAAAATTAAATTCAGTATATCTAGTTTCATAAATATATCAAGATCAATATCCACACACTCCCTCTAGGAGGGACAAATACATTAGTTTGAGGCCCTTTTGGGATATGTAGGCAACACTCAAATTGTGGAAGATTTTCTGAGGATAGTTTATCTATTTCGTCTACCCATTTCCCTTAGTGAAATTATATATATGGTTTATTGTGTAGGAGTTTGAGTTTTATTTTTTAGGTCTTATGTGCATCAAATTAGCACATGTAGTCAATAAAAAAACCCTCATATAAGACACACATATCCAAATCAAAACATCAATTGCATAGTCAATTAGGATATAGTCATAGTCAACAAATAAGGCTATAGTATTGCCCTATAATCCTAGCGTAGCCTTATCCAAACACAACTTAAAATACTTTCTTTGATTATTAAACATTTCATAGGTCTTATTAGGAGGTTTCCATCCATAATCAACAAGCACAATTAATAATAAATAACACCTAAGTTAGGTTTACATATCTTTTAATAATTAATTATTTTTATCTCATTTTTAATTCTATAAATTATTTTGTTTCATATTTATATTTGTATATAGTTTTATAGATATAAATTATTTTTCAAGACTTTATCTGCTATTATTATTTCATTGTTAAATAAAAAAGAACATTAAATATGGATCTTTAGGATTTTTCCTTTTAATGTGTAGAGTGTTTTTCTAGTGATAATTAAATATGTGATAGATATTTAAATTCTTAGTTTTGATATATCTATAAAACTAAATCTTTTGATAATTTAGATAAAACCAACACGTAAAACATGTAGGCCAATCATTTTAAATAATTTAAATTTTAGAACCTACTCGATAAAGGACATGGGGACATGTTTAGCCTAGGTGGATAAGTTTTATAGTGGTAAACTTATTTGAGAGGTAGAAATCAGTCCAGAATATATAAATAGTGACCTAATGTAAGGATATGGTTTGATAATGATATTTAATTACTTTGGCAAAGACTAGGAAGATCATGTGCACTAGTAATGATAATTTGGAAGGTTAATCTCATTTATGGATAAATAAGAGTTATGTATTCGAGCATAACTTAAGTAGGTTAAGGTTTAGTCAAATTAGACATTTTCAAGTGTCTAATATAAAATATGAGTGGCTATAATATCTTAATCTATGAAGCAACATCACTACACTGAAAACTACTAAAATATGAAGGGGTTGGATACCAAATTCAACAAAAATATATTGATGTAGAACTAACCATTTTTTCTGAAAGTTTTTGAATAATAGATAAATAAAAATTATGTCAACCCAATCCAATATAATAATATGAATTATAAGTCCCAAAATATTATAAACATTAATATTATTGATGACACTAAATTTTATAAGATACATAATTTTACTTTGTCATCTTAAAATTGAAGCTAGAAACATTGTATCTCAAGTGTACTAGGTGCAACATACCCCTTATAATTTGTCTTTTACAATAGCTAACATATTAAGGTAAGCTATTTTGAAAGTTACACTAAAGTATAGTAAATAATTGCAACAACCAAACTTTGTTTATAAATTAGATTAGATTTATGAACTTTTAAATTAGTTATGTTGAAAATCATGACCTTTATTTTACCTAGATTCACTTGTAAACCATGAGTATAAGAAAATAAGATTAGAATGTCAAGATGCCTTTTTAGGCCTACAACGTTATGTGACATGAGAGTATCATAATAAAAATATAAAATAGTTATGATTGTATCATAAAATTAAAATTTTCACCTATTTTCCCTAGACTTGCAATGATATCTTCTAATTCATTTATGTAGAGAATAAATGAAACATGTTTCACACTTAAATATTATAAACATGCCATATGAATAACCTAGTTGGGGTTATTTTTTAAATTATTAAATTTAAGGTTTTTTTAAAATATAATATTTAATTATTGTATTAAAATGTTTGGAAGTATTATGTTATGTTTAGATGTGTAAGTATGGGTATATGGGCATCAGATTTAGTATATGTCATTGTAAGTGTGAAAAGCATGTATGTGAATAATTTGTTGTATGGATGATGTAATTAGGGATGTTTATTTTTTTATAATTTAATATTTAATGCTTGTATAAAAATATTTAGAAATATCATTGTAGAGTTGTTATTTTTATATGTTTAGGGTTATTTTTTAGTTAAGAAGACTATGGGTTAGAGTTCAGTGAGCATAATAAATGAGTAGAGGAAATAATATTGTTAGATTAAAAAAACATAGTATAAGTGTGTAATAAAAAGTATTTTTTAATTATAAAGAGTATTGTGTGATACATTATATGTGTTTATTTAATATTGATCAAATGTTGTGTATTTCTTATGCTTCCTTGGTTTTCTAAGGATGTTATGTTTGTAGTGATTTTTCCTATAAGATTCAAAGCAATGGTTGGCCAATTTTTCATTTTAAAAATACCATAAGGATTGGAAATAGAATTTATGGTGTGTAAAAATAACCAACATTTTATTATATATTTTTAGAGTAAGACTAGAACATTTCTTCATATTTAGACATTTTAGATATTCATTGTTTCTAGCAATATCAAAATTCCCAAACAATTTATCTAGCCCTTTCGGGGGATTGAAAATTATTTTCATTAGCAAATCTGTACTCAACCCAACCACTTTCAGGTTTTAAAAATTCTTAATAGTTTTTGAGCCAAACATATTTGTTTCTCACCATTAATTTCATTCAAACGGAACATGTATCTATAGTCATTCTTGTTCACATAGTTTAGATTCATGGAATCGACTTGTTATGATTATTTATTAATTCTAATAGATGATTTATCATATTACAAAATCATCTAAAAGATATTGATTCACTATTTTTACCTTTCATTATACATGGTTACCTCATCATACATACTTTTTAGGGCACATACTTATGAGTTTAACCTTTGTTCTATTTTATCACATCACCTGAGCTAATATGTAGGGGAGGCATTGGTTTGTATCATTTTCACACTTTTTTGTTAAGTATACCTTAGGTAAATGTGTTACCAAGGTGTGAATTAATATGTGCACAAATTTTTTTAATGCACATAAAAATGCAAGGGAGATATGCTCAAATGAAAATGCAAGGGAGTTATGGAGGTCAAAAAATGATTGCACTTTTGATATTGTAGTGAAAATAAAAACTTTGGCAATCCATATTTCCAATATCTATCATTTTTTTATTTAATTTCATACCTTATGATTTATATATTGTTAGCATATATGCTATTTTTAGTGTAATCTATCTATGATTCCCCTGTTTAACAAGAGGAATTAGCCAATGTGTGGGTTCAATTGTATCCATCGGGGCCATGGTACTTGTTAAACTTAATAACTACATATATGGGTAAAAGAGGGGGGTTTATATCCTAGGTTGTAAATAATATAAAAAATCTCTATAATAAATTTATTTACCAACACTACTTTTATTTACATATTATATTTCAACATATGTTTTTCTCCTTTATAAAACATCACTATATTTTACAATTGAATGTCATTGAAATTAGTTGAAGTCCATTGTTTTCTTTGATTATTATAATTTGAATGCTTAATAATATTTTTATTTATCAATTATTCAATGTTACTAAAAAAAATTTCACCTAAAAATGTGTCAAGGTTTCAAAAAATAGTTTATAATCAGAAGACATTAATGAATTGCTTCTTGACATGAGAACAATCAAATCCTCTTCTATTGACTTTACATTACTAATGTTGCTTAATAAAACTTTAAAAATTATCTAGGTGTGTTTCACCCTTGTTGATGAAAATTCATGAGACTTGATGTTATAAAAATGTCAAATGTCTACCATAATGTGTGTCAAGATTATTTTCTAGCATACATTGGTGTGTCTTATATGGCTTGAAACTAACCTTGATCACTAACAATTTCAAGTAGACAACCTCTAAATTTTTTATTTTTATGCTCATAGAAGGCCTCACATAATTGATAAAATTTATATTTATGAGGATTTTTGGGCGTAAAATCTCATTAATGATAATTTATTATATTTTTCTCATTTATTCATGGAAATTTATACTCTATAACCTTCATTTATTGTATAAGTATCTAGAGCCTTGAATATTTAATTTTTGTGTCTATGTTAAACATACAACAATAGTTATAGCTAGGAGAAGAAGGGAAAATGCGCATGTGATTGTGATTCAATGTAATGTAATCATTATGCTAAAAATAAAGTGTGACTTCAATGTACTTATTGTGACTTGAATAATCATTTTCAATAGTAGAGATTTTTATTTCTTAGAAAATTTTAAAATTATTTTGAAGGAAATGGTCATGTGGGATACTCATTTGCTAAAATTTGGGTGTTGATACACTTGATTTTTATGATCTATGTGGTTGTTCCATGTAAGGTGAGCGAAACTTCATTATGGTTCTAATTGTGTTCATTTTTAAGTCGTAAAAACCAAGCATATCAATGTCATTTATATGTATAGTGTTTGATAGTTTCATATGGAATTTTTTTTCCCACTCTTGAATTTTTATTTCATTTCCATTTGACCTATGTAAATAAAATACAATGTGTGTGTATTTATTAACAAATAAAATTCAAATTGTGACCCTATTAACCCTCAATTTTAAATTTACTATTAAAATAAATGAAAAATATAAAAAAGGTCATCCACTTATGAGATAAAATTGACCAAAATAATGAGCTTGAGAACATTTGGACTACTCTCAAAACAATGCTTAAGATGAAGGAAAGGGGTAGGAAAAACAAGGAGAAATTTAAAGTGTGTTGAAAGAAGGTGCATGGACTATCAAAATCCATTAAATATATACATGAAAATTTTGAATTTAGGACTACGATCATAAGATTTAACTTTTGAACAAATTTTATTCTCCTATACTCCAGGTTAAAATGTTTTCTAAATACATATGAAGGCTTCACATTATACATTACCATGGAAGGGCCACAATAAGGCATGCCTTTGTAATTAAGAATTCTATTCATCAAGCACTAGTCTTTAAGGTTGATATTATGAGAGGGTGAGATATTAAATGAGGCTTACAAATAAAAGTGATTTATAAAACTCTTTTTAAGTTTTAACATTTCAATATAATATTAAATCCTTTTTAGTATATTTATTTTTTTGAAAAAATATGGGAGAATTTTATTGAAAATAGATCTATTTAATTTTCAAAAGGTTTCATTCTCCTTATTTCAAGGTTTATCTATTTTTATTTTTACCATGTGCATGAGATAGATGAGTTGTTTTATACATGTTAGTTTATCTCATTCATGTTAATATTTCCATGGATACATGTTTTTTTTCATCCCATTTTTCATTTGTTTCTATTTTTTTTATAAATATTCAAAGCCCTTAAAAAAATTATATCCATATTTATGTATATATTTGTTTGTATTTAATGTAAATGTTTCAAATAAAGATAATACTTTTATAGATTGAATTTATCTTACATGATATTGTAAATGCCTTTCATTTTGTTTAATGTAAACAAAAAAAATTGATATAAGATTATTATTCTCAGTGTCTTATTCTTAATTTACCTTACTTGACATATATATGTATACTTATTTATATATTTATATGGATTCTTTGATCCTAAATTAGTATATATTTAAAATTTGAACTTAAAAATAACATTTAAACACTTATAAGAATATATTTATTACAAACCTTGGGTTGAACTCATATGTTATCATGTTCATCATATAGACCTGAATTTTGTGTCTTATGCAATTCTACCATGATCATTTCCATGCCATATGTAAATATGTGCCTTTTCCTTTTTTGTGTCATTTTTATCATTTCCACTAGTCTTATGCCATAATATCACCTCATGTTATTTTTAACACCAAATAGTGTGCCCATATTGTCATAAAGTGCCATATATATATAAATCATCCTAAACTACCATACCTATCTTAGATAAATCTATATAAAAGATGCCGAGAGATATCATTCTCAAGGTACCTATCTTATATTGGATTTGTGACATTAAGTGCAATAGGTGGTGTCTCAAGAATGATATCTCTCGATGTCTTTTATAAAGATTTATCTAAGATAGGTATACTAGTATATTTGATCATTATAAGATATCTAAATCATATTCATAATTCAAAAATATATAAAAACATCAAATATATATATAGAAACGTCATATATATATATATATATATATATATATATATATATATATATATATATATATATATATATATATATAAAATTAACATATTAATTTAGTTATTACTTAGATCGTAGGTAAGATACTCACACAAATTTCATAAATTACTAATAATAAATTTGGTTTAGCATGGATCATACTAAATTAAAATATAAAATTGCCTAAAATTTGGTTTGGTTTTAATTTACTAAAGTCATACTAAATTAAAATATGATTGAAAATCTTACCTATAGTTTATTGATAATATGATTGAAAATAAACTTAATCTCACATATTAATGTTACCTATTAATTAACATATTTTACATAAGATCTACTAATTATTAGTTAATAATTTTAATCATAGGTAGTTAATAATTTATTATTGTTAAATTTTATCACAGTAGAGGAGGTAGTTCAAAAATATAAATAAAATATATGTAACATGGTTTTAATTTTGATATTTATTAACTTTAAAAATATAAATAAAATATGAGTGACATGGGTTGTGTACCCACGTGAAAACCCTCCAGCATTGAAATTTAACTCATAAAGACCCTAATGAATGTGAATTTTTTAAGAAATGTAGTGAAATAAAAATCACTCCTAAAATAAAATTCTCATTTCATTCCTTAATTTATTATATTTGATGATGGAATATAAAATAACATACCTCATTTTATCACATTAAAAGAGGTAGTTTGAAAATATAAATAAAATATATGTAACATGGTTTTAATTTTGATATTTTTAAAGTTTAATAATATAAATAAAATATGAGTGACATGGGTTGTGTACCCACATGACAACCCTCCATCATTGAAATTTAACTCATAAAAACCCAAATGAATGTGAATTTTTTAAGCAATGTAGTAAAACAAAAATCACTCTATAAAATAAAATTCACAATTCACTCTTTAATATTACCAGCAAATCAAATTTAAATATGAAAAACATTTATTTAATTTTTCTAATTTAGTAAGTAATATAGGGGGAAAAATTAGAAGATTTACCTTTTTTTAATTATTTATTTGTGTTTTTCTTATCGATGTATCTACAATTTTTAATTTGCTATCTGATTTAAACTTGTGTGTATTTATTTTTTGCAATTGATTTGCACTTGTATTTATAATATTTCAAGTGTCGTGTGTATTAATTTGAATATTATGTTAGTTGTTTATATTTTATATTATTATTATTATTATTATTTTTAATATCAGTGATATTTAATTTAAATGTTAGCCATTTTTCCTTACACGGGCATGACATCAGGCTCCCTCCCTCCCCATTCTCCCATTGTAGAATGCCTCTCGATGTAATCATCTAGGTGGAGATAAGGAAATGCCAAATGTAATAAAATACCAAGGTCTAAAGTGAGGGTAGAGGCAAGCATCAATATATTTAATACTCTTACTTCAATTTGAGCTTCATTGAGTCAAATCTTAGACACTTTTGATAAAGTTGTCTATATTTGTCTCTCTTTATTTCTTTGTGTCAAATAAAGGTTTTAATTTGCATTTAGTTGCATAATCATTTATAGGTAAGATAAGGTTTAAAATCCTTACTTGAGTTATACCATCTACACTCACTCAAAATTCCATGGAGGTTTGATTCCAAGTGTGAGATATATAAATTTTTTTTAGTCTATGTTTTTATTTCATTTAATATTTTTTCCCTGCACATGTTTAGTTAGATTGCTTAGATATTTTTTAGGTTATTGTGAATGATAATATAAAATTCATGAGAAAGTGAAGACATGTTTATGTTTGACATGTATAATTTACCTTCCTAAATCTTTTATGGAAAATGATGATGATACTAATATTATAATCTTTTGATTGTTGAGTTATTACTTCTTCTAGTTCATGTATGATTTTGTTAATACATAGGTAATTGTTGTGTGTATTTGAACATATCTAGTAGATCCAAGATTGTTGGCCACTCTGACATGTTATCATATAATTTATAGTAGATGAATGCCATTGTCCCTATTGTGAAACCTTGAATTTTAGCTTGTATGTCACCTATTTTCTATTCATTGACCTAAAACATTGTAGATTCACCCTTTCCCATATTTTTCTCTTCTTTTGGGGCCCTTTATTGATTTAGATTCATAAAATAAAAAAAGATGAAGGTGTCTCCTGCAATTCATATTTCATCTAGTGGTTCATCATGCAAAATGAATTGTACCATCAAATTCATAAGGTTTTAAAATTATTAGATCAACTAGAAACAAGACCTAGTTTCATGACAATTATGTTTACTATTTTTGGAGGGTTTCAAGGCTTTTTCAACAATTTCACTTGAATTTATACAATACTTCAAGAGAAAATCCTTTATATTTTTTTAAAGTTTTTTAGATATCCTTAGTGGGTATTTGGTATATTTTTGGGAGTCATACCAGATTAGGTGTTTTCATGGTAGGTAAAGTTTTTGTACCTATGTGTATACTATGAGAAATTAAAACATTCTTAAAACTATGACAACCATCTCCATATCTGATACCTATAAGGAAAACTCCTTCCTCTGATTCTCTAAACCCTAAAAGTTCCAACATAAAAATTATTGACAATAGAAGCAATCCATAATCCTAATGTCAAGATCATTAAATGCCAGAGTAATTATAAATCTTAACATTATGAATTTAAACTTATAGAATAGTACATGCCCCTAACATTAGGATTATTGGCTATGAGAGTAGTCAAAAATCTTGACAACTATATTCACCCATTACAATTGTGACACACTTCTTTGACTATAGGAAGTGACAACAATCCTAACATCAAAAAATTTAGGTGCAAATACAATATTAAAACCTACTATAGAAAGGCCATGTATCTTTGATTCCAAACCCTACATCATAATTTCCTAACTCTTAGCCCCTGGTGTTATGGGAATTAAGCCCATGGTCAATTCTAACCCAAAATTGCTTAATTTTTTCTCAATGGGGCCATAAGTTTTTATGAGGAAGTTGATTCCAAATTTTTTTAACCCAAACTTTTGTACACCAAAAAAATTCAAATTTATGCAAAGCAGAGATCATTATATTTTTTCGAGAAAGAAACATTAAAACTTTCATAACATTCAATCGACAATTCCATTTAGGTGTCATTTTTTTAAAATTGCTATTTTTTCAAGCTCTACACATTAGAAATATTCTAGTGCCCTGTAAAATTAAAACTCTAAATATTTATTAGGGTTAAATATCATCATATTTTAATAGACATTGTTTAACACATACTTATTTTCTTCACCATGGATCTAAGTTTAGTTTTGATTCTTACACTGTTCAACTATCATGAGTGGAAATTCAAAGTGCAAATCCTATTGAGGAACAAAGGCTTACACCATATCATGATGGCTATAAAAACATAATTTGCATATGAGATGGAGAAGGTGAAGTGGTATAATAGAAGTGATGAAGTCTCTGGTATTCTATGCCTATCTATGTCTCTCAACTTGTTCTTTCATCTAAAATCTACAAATACTCCAAATCAAGCATAGACCCTATTAGAAATACTATTTGGAAAGTAGGACATCATGAGATGTCATGAGTTAAAGAAAAAGCTCATTATTTTGATCTTAGGAAATTTTGATATGATACAAGACTTCTTCATAAAGTTTAAATCACTTAGGTTATAGTTGAAATTGTATGACATTGACAAAAAGGATGATCGATTGATTCTTTCCATCCTTGTTAAAGTGGGTTATGACTATTCTATCTTCATTTATACCATCCACACCACTATGTATGACCTTGGAGCTACATGGACCATGCCATCCTTAGATGAATTTTATACTGACTTGACTTGACTGGATCCTTGTTTTATGCCTTCCATTTTTTGGGTGATGATACTTCTGATAAATTTAGTGGGAGTGGATCTATTGAAGTGAATGATGGAAAAGTTCATGATGCTCTACATGTTTCCTCTTTATACACCAATATCTTATCTAATTATTATATCACTCACATCAATTTAGGAAAGACATTTGAGAACACACCCAATTATATGGTAATTAGAGAACCAAATAGTGACCATTGTTAAATTTTTAAAAGTAAATCACTAGTCATAATTTTATACTTTCTCACATTTTATACCTAATCAACACTCTACTGTACTACTCACTCATTTGGATGGGGTGAGTAAATTATGGCATGAGTAAAATGACCATCTCAAATATCACTACCTAGAGTGAATCAACCATGATGACATGGTTTAAGGGTTTCCACAAGTCAAGTTTCTTGATTGAGTTTGATAAGATTGCATAATTATAAACATCCTGAGAATAAGTATGACAAGGACAAATAATAGAGATATAAATCAATATTGGATCTTGTCCATAGTGATATTGCTAGTCCATTTATAAAACCTTCATTCGGGAGGATAAAATACAAGCTTACTTTCATCAATGACTATTTCAAGGTATACTTGGGTGTACTTTATTAAGTATAAATATAAGGTCTTTCATCATTTTTAGGACTTTAATATGATTGTAAATAAATATTTAGTTAAATCCATTAATATTTTTTTCATCGATAATGGTGGCATGTCGGTAACTATTTAGAATAATTCTACACTTTAGAGGGGATTGAAATATAGTGCATAGTTCCATAAAATCTTCAGTAGAATGTTGTTGTAGAGTAAAAGAATATGTCCTTAAAGGAAATTTCCAATTGTATAAAACACTCCAAGTCTCTTGAATCTCATTATTGGTTTTGAGGCAATCAACTTGTTTGTTACATCCAGAATAGAGTTCCTCACAAAGTGTTGAAGGGAGTCACTCTTTTTGAAGATTAGAGTAGTTGGAAACCCATAGTAAAAAACTTATGAATGTTTTTATATCCTACTATATCCCATATTTCAAATAATAAATGTAAGGTAATGGAACCTTAGAGTCAACATTGTATCTTTGTTGGATATCCTGAGGGTGTTAAGGGATAAAAGTTTCTCCATCCCACCACTCATGATTTTTTCATTCAAAAGAGTGTTCATTTTAAATAGGATACTTTAGAATACACACTCAACACCTATACCCATTCTTTAGACACATTGGTATTTGATGATAGTTCTGATGATTCATATCCACTTTAATAACTTATTGATGATTCAAATTCTTTTTATAGTTCTGATGATGAGAGTAGTGATGAGGATTCATATCCTCCTCCCATAATATATTTAGAGGATGGGGAAACTCATCCTAACTATCCAAGTGTTAGTCCTCTTTGAGATAAACATAATATTGAGGTTTTTTCAATTATGTATCTAAGGTGGCTTATAATTTTCATGAGGTGTCAATTATGCTATTAGGTCAATGACAAAGTGTGTTTTAGTGATCATGCATGGACCTTGTAATGTTTGTTTGGTTAGGCAAAATGATCGATGTTGATAATGTGTTGACCATGTTTTAAGGTTCATATGGTGTGCAATAATTTCTTGGTGTATTTTTGGAATTTAAAATAATCCATTTGAGTATTATTTTGAAGGTATATGTTATCCTAGTCATCTTGGTAGAGTTTCCTAAGTTATAATATTAATGATGTTATAATTCACACATGTGAAGGTGTCAGATGAAAGTGGTCACATGGGTCTATTAATTTTTATGCCTAGAATGTGTGTTTTAAATTTCATGCCTTGAAATGACATATATAAAAATTTATGATTATTTAAAGTTACTCCCCTCGGTAGATTTCACTATTTTTATACTTAGTCAGATTTGTATGTTTTAGTGACTATTGGAATTCAAATATTTGAATTTTACAAAGGAAACTAGTTATGATTTTTTAATCTATATCTTAAGAAAATGGATGAATTTGATGATGGATTAAAAATAAAAGTGGTAAATAACTTCAATTTAAATATAATGAAATTGATTAGGAGGTTTGACCGGTCATACAATTGCATTTATTGCATCTCAAAGTTGACCAAAAGTTTGACCTTCATTTTTTAAGGAACCAAGAATGGTGTTTCAATTTGTAATGATGATATTAGGATGTTTCATGATGATTTATCTATTGGAAAGTGTTGTAGACTCCCTAAGGATAATTTATATGGATTTTTAAGGTTTGATCAATCCATATTCATTATGAACCCTTGCTCGAAATTTGACTCTTTGTTTGTTCATGGTGTTTTCATGTACAAGGCAAAATATTTAATGGTTTTGCATATGCATAGGTGTGTAGTGATGAATATAATAACTTAAGGGTGTCTTAGGTGTCATTTGGAATGAAACTATGTGCTTTAAAGTGTCCATGTGTTTCTATTTTACTTGATGAAGTGTTAAAGAGTTAAATATGTATCGATAGACCTAAAAGGGCTTCTTAGGCATAATTGAAAGGTGTTGTTGCTTAAAGGTGACATATGGATGATATGGGTGATAAATATGCTCATGGATGATCAAATTATGTGTGTAACAAAGGCCTTAGGTGATAATGAAAATATTTTGTCTAACCAAGAAGTGTTAAACAAATAATATTGTATAAGAATAAGGATATTAAGGCTTTTATAAACTATTTGAGTCTGTGAGAGATCAAGTGAATCATATGGGTGTTTTGAAGAGCATATATAGGTGGTAAAACATATAAAATAAGTGATATGAATATTTCATAATTATTTATAATGCTAATAAGTATATTTATGCATGGAGAGCTAGGTTTATTGACCAATTTGTGAAGAGGGTGACCTAATTAAATGAATGATCCTAAGTGGCTTGTATGAGGTAGAGAGGTAGGTTTTTAGGTGTTAGATAAAGAGAAGTAAATCAAGTATTTTAGACATTATATTAGAGATGGAAATCAGTTTGGAGGTGATTGATTTGGTGCTTAATCATCTATGGGGTTGTATCTTCCTTGTTAGTTGGTGCTACCTAAGGGTTTAGTTGGTGCTTGACTAAAGTGAGGGGTGGATGATACTTGATCAATTGGTTCTAGTCTAAATTCAAGTAATACATTTATAATATAATATTCCAAAGCTTGTTTTAGTGGGTTTCTCCCCCATGAGGGTTTTGCACATAATTCATGTGTTATATGCTTTTATCTTGGATTGTTTTCATTGTTTATTATGATGAATGGTTTATATTCTTCATGAATGCTTATGTTGAATGGTTAAATATTTTGAAGAATTGGAATTTTATTTTATTTTCTTTTATCATTTATTACCCCTCTAAATTATTGTAACTCTAATAATTGGTATCACATCCATACCTTATTTGTACGTTTAACCACTTGAAGGTGATCAAATGTACAATGGATGACAAAGTAGATCAGACATATCTTCAACGTAAACTAGTATGTCATTTATCAGAGATCAAACATCTAGAGGAATATAATTAAATATTGAAGAAAAATAAATAAAGTAAACATTTAGATCTAACTTCCTCAATATGTTATGATATTAATGCAAGAACTGATGGTGTGAAGACACAAATAGATAAACTATAAACAATAGTCAAGAATCTATAGGACATGATGGATAAAGGCTTGAATCAAAGAATGGATCATTTGGAAGGTAAAACTATGATATATATAAAAAAAATTATTAAAAGACAAGCAGAGTCCTAGCTATACCAAAGAATTTAAAGAGGAAAATTCTTGGGTTATTGATGGCCAAGTAAAGGGAATGTATAACATGAACAAATATTGTTATATCTTTAATGGGTACCATTACACTTATAAATAATATGGTCATAGATATAGGGACTATAATTTCTATAAAATACTAAAAATGAGATTCTATGATACAACTGCAACCAATAGGGGCATATAGCTAAGTACTACAAGAGGGCCTATTGGAAAAAGGTCATACAAGTCATTGACAACATCAAATGGTTCAAGGAAGACAAATCCAAGAATGAAGAAAAGAAGAAGCAAAATTTAGGTATTACACCAAAAGAAGAGTATATGTTTGTTCAAATTGCCTTGCATACTAAAGAGGATGAAAATAATAAATGGTACATAGACAGGAGATGCTCAAGTAATATGATAGGATACACAAGAAAGTTTGTCTCTCTTAAAAAACATAATTCAGGTTTAGTAAGATTTGGTGACAAAAATTCTACTAATATAATTTGAAAAGGTTATATAAGTTTGTATAATGGTCATACTAAAATTTATTTTTTTTATATGTATAAGGTTTAAAACATAATATTTTAAGTATTATCCAAATGTGTAAGCAAGGAAATTTTCTGAATTTTCATGATAAAGGGTGTGAAATGAGTAGATCCAAGTCTATAAAATTGGTTTGAAATATTCACAAGGTAGAGAACAACATATATGTGTTCCATGAATCTAAAAGGGAAGATTGTTTCATGAATCAATTAGAGGAAAGCTAGCTTTGGAATAGTATACTTAGACATATAATTTTTTACAACTTAGTAAGGATCAATTCAAAAGGATTAGTGAGGAATATGCCTAAAATCACTAAGATTCCTCATACTCTTTGCAATGCATGCCTTCATGGGAAGAAAAGCAAAATAATCAACACATATAACGACAATTCCACCATAGTACCATTGGAGTTGATCCAAATTGACCTATGTGGACCTCCAAGAATTTAAGGTATTTAAAGTAACAACTACTTCATGATATTAATTGATGATTTTACTATCATGACTTGTATATATTTCCTCAAATAAAAATTACAAGCCTTTACAAAGTTTAAATCATTTAAATATCTTGTTGAAAATGAAAAAGGGATAAAAAATTCAAGTGTGTGAGATCAGATAGAGGAGTTGAATTTTGATCTGATGAGTTTGATACTTTTTATGAAGATTATGGGATTAAAAGACAATATTTTATTTCTAAGAAACCCCAACAGAATGGGCTAATTGAAAGGGAAAACAAAACTATTTAAGAGGTGAGTATAACCATGCTTCAAGATTCCAAATTATTAGATATATTTTGGGAAGAGGCTGCCAATACATCAGTAAACATCTTAATGGTGAGAAAACTCCATATGAGCTATGGAAAAATAGTACAGCTAATGTTAAACATCTTAGAGTGTTTGGGAGTAAGATTTTTATTAAAAGGGATGAATAAAATCTTGGAAAATTTGATTCAAGATATGATGAGGGAATCCTCTTGGGTTATTCCTCTATAAGTTTTGCTTATAGATGCTTCAATAATAGACTTCAAAAGGTTGTTGAAAGTTCAAATGTAAGAGTGAAAGAGGCAGGTGAAATCAGGAATCCTAACTTGTAGACAAATGGTAATATAGATAATATTAATTCAAATAATGAAGGAATATATGATTAATTAGATGATGAAGACAAAGAGGCAATATAGGACACTAAAGTTCCATCTAAGGGAATATAGAAGGATCATCCAACTTCATAGATAATTTGAGATATGAATGCAAGTTTTTAGACTAAAATGAGAATGTTGATCTATTAGAATCAGCAAGACACAACTCTATTATCCAAGGTTGAACCCAAAACATTATTAGAAGCTGGTAAAGATGAAAATTAGACATGTGCAATGGATGAAGAACTTGATCAAATAGTAAAGAATGAAACATGGGATTTGGTACCTAGGCCAAAAGACAAAAATGTGATAGGTAATAAGTGGGTATTTATAAATAAGATCAATGAGAAAGGAGAAGTCACAAAAAATAAGGATATACTAGTGTTTAAAGGATATGCTCAAGTTGAAGGGATAGACTTTGATGAGATCTTTTCTCCTGTGGCAAGAACAAAAGTAATTAGACTCTTCTTGTCATATGTAAGCTTCAAAGGTTTCAAAGTTTACCAAATGGATGTGAAATCTAAATTTTTGAATTACAACTTAGATGAAGTCTATATTGAGATACTTAAAGGTTTTTACATGAAAAATAATTAGGACTATGTTTGTATACTAAAGAAAGCTTTATATGGTCTTAAACAAACTCATAGAGCTTGGTATGATAGGTTACCCAAGTATATTTTGAGTCAAGGCTTCAAAATGGGGTAGTTGATAGAAATTTATTCATTAAGATAGAGGGAAGTCATCAATTATTAGTTGTAGTCTATGTTGATGACATAGTTTTTGTATTTGACAATAACAATATGAGTACTGACTTTGCAAATGCTATGAAGACTGAGTTTGAAATGTCAATGTTGGGATAATTTTTTTCTTTATAGGATTTTGGATTAATGAAATTGATGTATGGATATTCATTTCATAGGAAAAATATATCAAAGATATGCTAATGAAGTTTGAATTGATGGATTTTAATCCAATGAGTACTCCAATGATCAAAAGATGCAAGTTAAGTAAATAAGCTGAGTACTCTATTGCTTTTAGGCTTGATATCATGCAAGTAGTAGACCCTATAGGTAGGTTTCAATATGATCTTAAAGAGTCTTACTTGAAAGTAGTCAAACTGATCTTGAGGTATCTCAAGAGAATCATAGAATGTGGTTTATGGTACTCGGGAATAAAGAGTTCACTCTAAGGACATACACTAATGTAGTTTAGGTAGGTTATGTGGATGATAGGAATAATTCCATTGGTGGTGTTTTCTTCATGGGTGAATATTTGGTGTCTTGGTGTAAGAAGTAAGCCTCTATATCCATATCAAATGATGAAGATGAGTCTATAATTGTTGCTTCCTATTGCACTCAATTAATATGGATGAAGCAAACCTTAGAAGACTATAAGGTACGACAAAATGGACCATGTCCTATCTATTATGATAATAATAGTGAAATTATTATATAAAATAATCCTGTTATACACTCAAAAAATAAGTACATTCTTATTAAATATCATTTCTTGATAGAATAAATGAGTAATCAAACTGTTAAGTTAGAGTATGTGCCTATAAAAGAACAACTTATAGATATTATGACTAAACCATTGACAAAATCAACATTCGATTATATAAGACAAATCTTGGGAGTAATCTCCTTTTCCAAAAAAAATATAAGGACATTGATTAAGGGGGAGAAATAAGTTCATGCGCTTTCTCCAGAGGTATGTGATGAAAATCTTCAAGAAACTTGTTCAGGGACATTAGTCCTAAAGGTAAGTTCTTAGTCAATATTTGAATCTTGGTTTAGTTGGTCAAATCATGAAGAATGAAGAAAAGATTGATTTTGAGTGTGGAGAGGACTTTTATAAGTATATTCCATGGGGTTTAATTTTTTGCATTGGTCACATGGAGTTGTATTGATCATTTCTTCTTTTCAACCATTTTGCTCAATGTTCACTACATAGTAAGAGCTCATCATGAAAAATTGGTATATTTCACATCTATAAGTATAATAAATGGTTGAGGCCAATTGTATTTGAAGTGTATAGTGAAAAGTGTGTTGTGGAGATGTTAGAAGGATCTCATGATCCTTTTATGGTGTTTTGGCATAGTGACAGGTGTATACACAGGGTTTATAGGCACAATCATGAGCTTTTCAAGTGTCAAATCAAGATTTACAAGTTGTCAAGGTGATTTTATGATGTAAAAATGTGTTTTAACCATGTACACATGTGTTCCAAGTGTTTATAGGTCATCAATATGTATTGAAATCATTTTGAATATTTTCATTATTCTCAGGTATGATAGTCTTTATTTAAAGGGCTAATAAGACAAAAACCATGTTCATGGATGTATGGGTTCCCAAAGGAGTCTAACCTCAATTTTAGGACCAAATTGTGTGTGTTGGTGACCTCCAGGTGTGAAATAAGTTTTAGGAGCTAGTATTGACTGAAATATGATAAATTAACCATGTTTCTTATTGATGCCCTCATGTTTTAGCCCATGTGGATTAGTGAAATTACTAAAGGAATTGAGGTTTGAGGCTACTTAATCAATTTAAATGGTAAAATGGGTGCTAAAAAATTACTTTATATTCATCTAGAAGTGTATATTTTGTTCTATGGTTGAGCATTTGTGCAAATGGAGGGTTAATTAGTAGGTCAATTTGTGAAGGAGCTATAGCGCAGAGGAAGACTTGAATGATGAATCTTAGCATGAATGAGGGGGAATATTAGTGTGATATAGATATGTAGTTTCAAGTCATGCAGTCACATACATAGGAATTTATGGGCTATACAAGGTTTAGGTAGGACTACAAGGCCTCTAAATAAGGCCAAGTGATTCAAATGGAGTTTTTGGTCATTTTATCTAGAATAAAAAGGTTTGGTTGTCCTTTAATATGTTTATCAATTGGATTTATGAATCATATGTGTTTTATAAAGATCTTGAATTTCTATTCTTCGTTCTAAGGGTGGCTTGGGAGAGAGAATTTGAAGATAACTATGAAATTTCATCATGGTTGGAGATGGTCTGAATGTGCTCAAGGGGTACCTAGGTTCAGGTGACTTAGGATGAGTCAATCTAAATTTTATTATGGTGTTTTAAATTACTTTTTGGTAATCTTGTGTGTTTCTTATTCATATAGTAGTGCATGGTCAAAGAATAGTGTTGTCAATGAGCAGGTTTGAGGTAGTCATGGTAATAAATGGTATACCTAGTGATATGAGGAGTTTATATTATCTCTAAAATTATATCCCTTATTTTTTAAGTTTTTAAAACATTTACAGGTCATTAGGATCAATAGGTAAGTCCACTTTGTCACTGTGTCAAAGGGGGAGAAAGCGTTTGTTGAAGGAAAAGGAGTATGTGAATAGCTTTACATTAGTGTTTACAAGTGTTAACATCAATGAAAAGGGAGGATATTATTTATGTGTTGTCAATTATGTCTCAAATGTGGCCAAGAGTGTTCATTAGGTTTCAAGTATGCTAGTACGTCAATGATAAAGTGTGCCTTAGTGATCATGCATAGACTTTTCAATGTTTGCATGGTTAGGCAAAATTATGAATGTTGATAATGTGTTGATTATGTTTTAAGTGTCATATGAGGTGTAATAAGTTATTGGTGTATTTTTGGAAGTGAATATAATCCATTTGAGTAGTCTTGTGAATGTCTAGGTTATCCTAGTTTGTTTCCTAAGTTAGTAAATTGATTATGTCAAAATTTGCATGTGTGAAGGTGTAAAAAAAAAGTGGTCGCATGGATCTATTTAGTTTTATTCCCATAACATGTGTTTTAAATATCATTCCTTGAAATTACGTCTATAAAAATTTATTATAGTGCAAAAATGCTCTCCTAGGAAAATTTCACTATTATTATACTTAGTTAAATTTGCATTTTTTGTGACCATTGGAATTCAAATATTTGAATTTTACAAAGGAAACCAATTTTGATCATTTGATATATATTGATAAAATGGATGAATTTTATGAAGGAGTAAAAATTAAAGTGGTAAATAACTTCAAGGGTAATCTAGGGAAATTGATTAGGAGGTTTGATATGTCGTATAATTGCATTTATTGTGGCTCAAAGTTGACCAAAGGTTTGACCTTCATTTATTAAGGACCCAGTAAGGGTGTTTCAATTTGTATTGATGATATTTGGTTGTTTCATGATTATTTATATATTAGAGAGTGTTTTAGACTCCATGAGGATCATTTATATAGATTTTTGAGGTTTGAAAAATCCATATTCAGTATGAACCATTGCTTAAAAGTTGATCATTTATTTGTTCATTGTGTTTTCATGTACATGACAAATGGTTGAATGGTTTTGTATATGAAAAGGTGTGTAGTGATTAATGTAATTACTTTAGGGTGTCTTAGAGGTCATGTGGAATGAGCCTATGTGGTTTTAAGTGGCTTTGTGTTTCTATTTTGATTTATGAAGTGTTAAAGAGATGAATAAGTCTCCATGGACCTAAAAGGGCTTCTTAGTTCTAATTGAAAGGTGTTATTATTTAAGGGTCACCTATGGATGATATGGGCAAAAAATATGATTATTTTTGATCAAATTATGTGTGTAATATATGCCTTAGGTGCTAAGTAAAATATTTTGTCTGACCAAGAAGGGTTAAAGGAAGAATATTGTATAAGAACATGGATATTAAGGCCTTTATAGATGATTCATGTGTGCGAGAGCTGAAACGAATGATATACATGTTTTGAATATTAGATATAAGTGGTGAAACATATAAAATAAGTGATATTAATCTTTCATAATTAGTTAAAGTGATAATAAGGAGCTCTATGCATGGAGAGCTAGGTTGAATGACCAAGTTGTGAATAGGTTAACCTAGTTGAATGAATGAGCCTAAGTGTATTGTGTGATCTAGAGAGGAAGGTTTTTAGGTGTTAGACAAATAAAATTCCATCATTACATGTGTTATACATCAGATCAAAGATAGATATTTGTTTGGAGGTGATTGAGTTAGTGTTTTATCATTTAGGGGTTGTAGCCTTCTTGCTAGTTGGTTCTAGTTAAAGGTTTAGTGGATGCTTCACTAAATTGAGGGGTGGGTGATCCTTGATCATTTGGTGATGGTTTGAATTTTTAGGTGTTAGAGAAATGAAATTACATAATTAGGTGTGTCAGACATCATATTAGATATGGAGATCAGTTTAGAGGTGATTGAGTTGGTGATTTATCATTTAGGGGTTGTAGCCTCCTTTCTAGTTGGTTCTAGCTAAAGGTCTAGTGGATGCTTCACTAAATTGAGGGGTGGGTGATCCTTGATCATTTGGTGATGGTCTAAATTTAATAAATACCTTTATAGGATAGTATTATAAATCTTGCTTCGGTGGGATTTCTCTCCCATGAGGTTTTCCCACATAATTCATGGGTTATGTTCTTTGATCTTTCATTATTTTCTTTGTTCATTGCAGTGAATGGTTATATGCTTCATGAATACTTATGTTGAATGGTTAAAGAATTTGAAGAATTTTAATTGTATTTGATTTGATTTCATCATTGATTCACCACTCTCAGTGATTTTACCTCTAACTCATACACTAGAAAGTGTTGTCCAATGGGTTAGAGATCCATCAAATACTAGGTAAACCCTTCACAATTCTAAGATGCCACACATATTTTCATTGCATCTACTTCTCATCCAAAATCATTTTGTGAGGCATCAGACACTCCTAAGTGGGATACAACTATGGAAAATGAGTATGGTTCCTTAAAAATTAATAACACATGGTATATAATCTTTCTTGCTAAGGGGAGAAAACTTGTTCGATGTAGGTGGATCTACTAAACAAAAGTTATAATATATGGGCCAATATACAAAATAAAAACATGTTTGGTACTAAAATGTTTTATTAGGTACCTAGCATTGACTATACTAAGATTTCACCCAAGTTTACAAAATGAACTCAATCTCACTCACTCTCACTATTGTTGCAACACATCCTTTGGATATCCATTAGATGGATGTGAAGAGTGCATGTCTTCATGGTGACCTCAAATATGAAATAGAAATAGATTAACCAAAAATATTTTTGGAAGATTCTTTCTTAATTTGAAAACTTAAGAAATATATATGACCTCAGATAATATCCTCAATATTAGCATGTCAAGATGGCATCCTTTATTATTTCGATTAGATTCATTAGATTCCATTCTAATTTGAATTTCTAAATTTTATAGTAGGATGGTTCACTATTGATTCTGGTTCTATACATGGATAACCTATTTATCATAAGGAGTTAATCATCCACCATCATAATAGTGAAAACTTATTTATTTTACATGTTCTCAATGATTTACTTTGGGTTATTGCATTAATTCTTCAAGATTGAAATTTCTTATTCTGACTCTAAGATTACTATTACTCAGTATAGGTATACTCTTGATTTAATTTCATGATTTAATATGGCTAATTATAATCCAACTATAACTCATTTTCAATCTATTATAAATCTTTAGGCTAATTATCCATCTCATTTGGTTGATATTACCTTGATTCAATAATTGGTTGGTAGTCTCATATATCTTACACAAACTAGACCTAATATTTCATACGTAATGGGCATGGTCTCAATATTTATGTAGGAACCACATGAGCTACACTAGAAATAAGCTAAGTTGAATCTCCACTACATTTAATGTACTCATAGTTTTGGGATTCACTATGGAGTAGGCATTGATGTCGAATTAATTAGTTAAAAAAAATTCAAATCAAGATGGTGATATTTAGAATCATTAGTTGGTCAATAAATAAGTAGAATACTATTACTTTATTTTATACATATGCAAAATACACAAGAGTTTTGAATTCCACCACTAAGGCCATTTGGCTTCAAAGTATTGTCACTAAGTTTGGCATCAAGTTTTGACAACCAAAAACCATGTTATACAACAACCAAAGCATAATCCATATATGTAGGAATCCAATTCTCTATCAATAGACCAAGATTATAGAGATTAATTGAATTTTAGTGAGGAGGTCATTCATGAGCAAGTCATTGATCTCCCTACATCCAAATAATGGGGAAAATTATTGACATATTCACCAAACCCTTTACTATGATCAAGTCTATTCATTCATGGGCTCTTCTTAGGGTTTGGAAAATTTTGATATCCTCCTCTATAGTGTAATTTTATTTTACTTGGATACCTCATCAGTCCTTTATTCGGGTACCCCATTCTAATACTCACCTAAACTATACTTAAGGGGGGTCAAAGTATAAATTTTTATTCTATTTAATGGTTTTTATGTACACATGTTTAATTAGCTTAGGTGTTTTTTAGGTCATTATGAGAGATAATACCACATTCATGATGAAGTAAGGACATGTTTATGTTTCACCTATATAATTTACCTTCCAAAATATTTTATATAAAATGATGTTAATGCTAATATTGTCATGTTTTTATTGTTTATTAGTTATTTCTTCTTGCTCATGTTTGATTTTGCTACTATACATAGGTAATTTCTTTGTGCATTAGAATCTATATAGTATATCCTTGATTGTGGCCCACTATGGCATTTTAAATATTGCTTTATAAATTTCCCATATCCATAACCCATTTGTTATTATGAGGGCCAAGCTAGCTTAAAGAGAAGGAATCAATAATTGAGCACATTTTCCTTGAAAAATTAAAAAAAGTGTAGTTATAAGAAGATAAAAAATAGATATAAAAGTAGTAATATAAAAATCAAGTTAAAAAACATCACACATGATAGATTTTTTAGAAAAAATACAAATCCAATAACACATATTTGAACAGAAAAAATGTGCCCAAATCAAACACATGCAGAGTGAGAAATAGTCTAGGAGGATCCAGGGTCAAATAAGAGTTTAGGATAGAGCATAGTCAACTTTCATAGTCATATTTAAAAGTTTAGACTTATAAAACATTAAAATATTAATAAGAGAAAGTGAAAAAAGTTGGGGGATAAAAATGGGCCCTACCCATGGACATATTTTTTTATAAAAAGAGATAACTCAACTTTTATAGATTATTTGAGATGGCTACACTTAAAATTTAAAAATGGTATAATAACATGAATTGTATAATTTCAAGTCTATTTAGTAAAACACTATTTTTTTTTTAAATGGTTAAGTATAATTTGGTCAAACATCTAAAATTTATAGAGGAACTCCTCTTGTTTATAGAATTAGAGTAGATAGATGACCATATAGCGCATAATTTTTAGCATCATTTAGTATTTTTTGAAAGCCTTTGGTGGAAATTTAAATAAGATCATCTAGTTTGTGACCTATATTTTTTATTTATTTTTAATATATACATACATACATACATATATACATATATATTATTAATTTTAAAATTAAATAAATAATGAAAACTAATAACATGAATTGTGTAATTTTTATTGCATTTGGATTAATAATTTTTTGGACATAAACATATATAGGCATGTTTATTTGTGTCATGTAGTTGCCTAAAAAATCTATAATTAGGAATTAACATAGATGCAAACCTTAAAATAGTCCAAAAAATAAAAAATAAAAAATTTGTAAAGAGGAGAACATACTCATCATCATAGTAATAATTTTATGAATTGTTTCATTGAAATTAATAGTTTTTTTTGTGATGGAAGTTGAATTTTATTATTTTCTATAAAAGAATATTAGATTTGGATATGTTTACAAGTCCAAGCCATTTCAAATCCAAAAGGCAAGGTTTTGAAATTTGAAAAAATAAAAGTGTGTAGATGTTATTACGCATACGTGTACTAATGTGTATATGCTATAAGTTATATGCATTCCTATGAAATGAAAGCATGGAGGTATAGAATGGAAACTTGAGATCAATTAGAAGCTGGGTTTAAGTATAAGTTGAGATTTATAGTATAAATTTATTTAGTGAATATAAGAGATTAGGGTCACTCTACATGTTATAGAGTTGGTCTCATAGTTGAATGCCTTAATATTTGATATATATTTTTTAAAAATCTAATATGGTCAATATTTAGTAATTTTCAAGATTTTATTATTAAACCCATGGATTTTAGGGGATAATTTTTTTTAATTGATATCCATTTTGGGTAAACATATAATAATGTTTTAGGTTTTGACACCTTCTATATTGTTTTTTTGGCATTTCTATGAATAAAAAATTTATCAAAATTAGATTTTACAAACCAACACACACCCAACCACTCCTATATGATGATTTTACTTATGATTAGGTCCCTTATAGGCAAAAAAGTGACATAACACCACCATAATAATTTGTGACTAGGGTAAATAGTGAAAATTTGGGCCAAATTTAGGTGTGGTCACCCCAATTTAATTTAAATTTATGCCAAAGTAGTGTGCATGGAGAAACATATGTTACATTGGTGACCCATGCATACCCAACCACCAATTAATGTTAATTTTACTTAAAATTAAGTTCATTTTAGACCAAAAGTCACACAAAAAAACCACATTCACTTATGACCAAGGTACATTCAAACAATTTTATGCACATTTGTTCACGACCATCTGATTTCTCTTCAAATTCAAGAAAAAATGTGTCATTGTGGAAAAGTATGTTGAATTATGACCTTTACGTATCCAACCACCAATTTATGTTGATTTTACTTGTGATTATCTCTATTATTTCCAAAATCAATAGAAAAACACCATATCCAACTATGATCATGGAAATTCAAACAATTTCTGGCACATGTATGTGTAATCACCCTAATTCATTTGGAATTTGAGCCAAAGTAGTGTGATTGGGGTAACATAGGTCCCATTAATGACCCACACACACCAAACCACCACTTTATGTCATTTTACTTGAATTTTTGGCATATTGATTGGGGAAATATAGTTCTAGTTAATGAAATTACAATATTCAATTATCCCACCACACTTATACAATCCATACATAATGAAGCCCATTCAATGATGTCAAGCAGTTGAAACCAATTATTGTATTAATAGGTTAGTCACTAGCCATCACATCATGTTACCCATAACCATTTCATTATCTATCGCATTAGCAACATGAAATACATATAGAGATAACATCAATTTATTATATGATATGGATTTGTATTACATCACACATATCATTCATGCCATGTCAAGCATTATTCATAT
>JARHVA010006387.1:910000-928304 GCA_037957365.1 Torreya grandis | reverse complement strand
TCAATTAGATATGCATCATAATGTGTCATGGACCCTACTAGGAGTATGTCATGGTGATATGAGTTGAGTCCATCTACAGATGCCCCATCTAAGGGTTAGGGAGATACATGAGATGATTATATGATAAATTGATGTACACATATTTTTGAAATGTATGATTATATTGATGTACTATGACACATTCAAGATTGTGTGTGTGTGTTTGTGTGTGTGTGTGTGTGTGTGTGTGTGTGTGTGTGTGTGTGTGTGTGTGTGTGTGTGTGTGTGTGTGTGTGTGTGTGTGTGTGTGTGTGTGTGTGTGTGTGTGTGTGTGTGTGTGTGTGTGGTGTGTGTGTGTGTGTGTGTCTATATATATATATATAATGATTCATTTCTAGCTTTAGACTTGGGTTATGGATATGTTTTGACATTATGGACATGTTTTAATTTTACATGTCCTATAGATGATTAAATGGATAGATATGATTTGATATAACAATTATTTTTCTTGATTCTGATATATTATTGCACATGTTAATCCTTTCAACTTTTATTATTGTATAAAATGAAATGGAAAAATGTATGTATGCATGGTTAGATAGCTACCTTTGTTATGTTACTTTGATTTGGATTTACAACAATAATTCTAACTTTAATAATCAAGTAAGAGTTTAGAAACCTTTATTTAATATAGCATAAAACAATATGTACTAATGATATGAAATTACCATGATTACTATCATGTTGTACATGTAAGGATTGAAATATTCATTTATGCAAGACTTAGCGCATCATGATATGGAAGATCATAATCACAACATTTTTAATACATATAATGATCTTGACTCAATAAGTAGTAATAAATAAAAATAAATAAAATGTTTGTAACAATAAAAAATATGACACATAAGGAAAAATATCACAAAATAAATGTACACACGAAAGATAAAAAATGATGAAGTGAGTAAATGATAAAAAGAATAAAAGTAATCAAATAACAAAAAAACATATAAGAAATAAAATGACTTTGTGAACATCATAGGCTAGAGTTGAACTTTTGTTAATCAATATCTATGACAACATTGAACATTTGATGAAGTCATCCTAAGAAAGCCATATTATTTTGGTTGGTGATGTGAAAAAGTGAAACCACATTTTATATGATGGGGTGGTGGTAGTGGTGGTGGCTGAGCTAACTATAGATACCCTATGTCTCTAAGCACTACCTACATAATCTGTCATGGAGAAAGTCTGGATGGGGATATCAGTCAAAATATAGTTCTCCTAATATGGAAATGGATGAAAAGAGTGATGGGTGTAGTGTAAATTTTGGATGAGTAGATGAGTGATTTCCCTTCCAAGAATATGAGAGAGTGGATGATTATGTTGTTTTAAATATATATGCATGATATATTTGAATATATGAAGTGTTGTGTGTTTATACGTGTAGATAAAAATATGTGAAGAATGGTCACCTACAAGATATGCCTCTAAGCATGAGTAAGGACATGGTTATTGTTAGAACATTTAATGTCTAAATGGTGTTATTATATACTCTTAGTAATTTTAGGTAAATTAAATAATAATGATTATTTATTTATTAACATAGGATGAAAAATCTCATGTAAATAAATAATAAAACATATTTGTTTATTTACCATTATTTAAAATTTTCCCAGGAAGGTTGGACCCATTGGTTACAATGATCACCTCCCATCATATTTATTTGAAATAGGGTTTTAATTATATTGTAAATTTATTCAAATACTTAAAGGTGATTTTGTGATATTTATGTGTGGAAAATATCTTGTAAAGTTTTTGTGAAGAAGATTGATAAAGAGGAAGTGAGAAGGAGAAGACTATGTATTAGGATTAATAATTTTCTCATATATATGAATATCAACATTTTTAGGTTTTTTACCTTTCAAAATTTTCAAATATTATATTCATGTTATGTGTATAATTGATTTGATTATTATTCTTATGCTTTGTTATATCAGTCAATCTAGATTCTACCTATGTGCATCATATATGTTTATATGAATTTTATCATGGTTTTAGAGCCTCTGTGGGGTGTTATTTAATCAAGTTATTATCAATTGATGCATACTCAATTTCAAATATTTTTTTTCTTTTCAATCTTGGTTTGGCCTAGTACAATATAGAGGAAGGAAGAATAATTTTTTTAATCAACGTGGAGGCTTGTTTCAACCTTGTATGCAATACATCTTCATTAAAAAGCATTATAGATCCTTATCAAATAAAATTAGATTCAATTCATGTGTATAAATCAACCTACATTTTCTGTGTGGTGCACTTGTATGGCACCCCTACCTAAATAAACTCATTAAAAACTATTTTAGTTGATCTAACTATTAAATATCCTCTTTGATTGGCTAAATATCAGCCATTTTGGTTTACAAATTATCATGCAAATTTCTTGAAGCTACCTATTGAGACTTTGTAAAATCAAATCAGCCACAAGTGCCATTATATGGTAAAGTGTACCATGTGTAGGAAGGAAATCTCAAAATATTTTTTGTTCAACCATTTTTAATCCTATTGTTGTTAAAAAGGGTTAGACACTAGTTATTTAAGCTTCTTGGAAACATCTACAGTCTTTAAAGTCTTCTTCCAAAATAAGTATTTTTTTCTATGTAAGGCACCATAGTATGACCATGGAAGCTTTAAAAAATTTATTTATCAACCAAAAATAAAATTTTAATTTTCCATAATCAGTAGGAAAAATCAAGAGGATTTATAAAATTTGGTGATCTTTGGTGGCTTGTATCATTTTATGGGAGTTTCTCTATTTCACCTGGATGCCATTACTCTACATGAGCATGCAAAGGTTAGTATTTAAGTCTATGTAATTATTTAATAAATAATTTATTTATTTAAATTTTTAATTTCCACATAGACTGTGGCCCCCATCTTCTCTCTCTATGTTTTTTATTAAAAAGTTAAAAAAGTAATAGTTGTTTACAGTTAATTTTACATTCATAGTAAACATATATTTATAATATTATTAAAAATCAGATTAAAAAAGGTATAAATATAATATAGTACATGTTAAATAATAAAAATATTTTTAGATGAGTTGGTTGTCATACTTTTGTTAAAACCTTGTAACTAGGGCGGTCAAGAGTTCAAAACCCCTTAAAAATACCTCTTTTAAACTTTTTGACTTAGTCAAGTTAAGTTTTAAAATTTACTTAATTTTTAACTTTATTTTGTGGTTTCTGTGCCAATATTCTCACGTATAAACCCTTCTCTAGTGTCATTTTATTTTTATGACATTTTATTGAGTGAATTTTTTGTCAAGCATAGTTATGTGACCAATCATTTCTTATGTTTTGACATGTTTCATAAGCATTCATGTGGTCCATTTTTTATTTTGAAGCCTCTTATTATTTTTTCTACACCTTTTTATGTCCTAATGTTTAGATAGTTGTTTGGTGTACAATATTTGTGACACCTAATCTAGTGTAAATTATTATATTTTATTGCATTATTTTACATATATTTGAACAGTTATTTCTTATTTACAATTGAAACTTGATTTAATATCATATAAATTTAAAATTCACATTAAAAAGGTTCAATTCTAAACATTAACTAGTGTTATATTGTCAATCTTAAAGGGAAGCAATGGCTTCGTCTAACTTTGTATTAGATAAAACTCAAATACTTAATGAATCAAACTATAATATATGGAAAATTCACATTAAAATAGAATTGATGGTCTAAAATTTATGAAATAGTATCATTGATACTAAAAAATCCCCATTAGGATGACATGTGACACTTGAGTTTTCAAATATATTTTAACATAAATCATAATAAGTTATGTTGATTATATTTTAGAGTATTAAGGATGAATTCCTACTCCATATCAATAATCAAGAGTCTCTTAGAGATACTTGTAAACTCTTTGAGTCTATACATGAGGGCACTTATCTCTCTAAAATTATTAAATTAAAATTTTAATTACTTATTACATCTATGAAAGGTGATGAAAAAGTTGTTAACTTTCTTAAAAAAATTAAGAATATTAAAGCTTAGTTCTATGTATATAACTGTAATTTAATTCAAGATCAATTGTTGTATTTTATTATTCAACTTAATATCCATGAAAATTTTCATAATTTTATTTCAATATATAGTTCAAAGTACCAAATAGAGTAAGATATCGATGAACTCACTACCCTATCAGTTTTTTCGATTTAATAAGAACAAGTGATGTCTAATTTTGATTCTAAAGAAAATGTCCCTCAGAGACATGCCACTCTCAATCCTATTTCTAAGAATAATAAAAGATGAAAATATAATCCTAATTCTACAAATGATAAAAATGAAACAAGAGATTTGGTAATAAGAATCACAAAGCTAAGTTTAATATAAATTTTAATCTATGTGGTAAATGTGGTCATATAAGGGAAAATTCTTATAAAAATAAAGATAGAGTTAACAATTTTTTTTTAAAAAGTATTAAAGGGAAGAAATCTAATCAAAACCATCATAATAATCAAGATCCTAATCAAAAAAACAATCGGTAACATAATTCTAATGTTATTATTTTATATTCTACCTTATTTGATTCTAATGAGAATGAATAAATTTTAAATAGAGGTACATCACATCATATTACTTGCTTATCTAAAATTTTATTTGATAATCGAGATATTTCATAAAAGATTTACCTAGAAGATAATTCATTTTTAGAAGCAACTAAGTAAGAAAATATAAAATTTATAAATGTTGTTAGTAATAATGTTTTATTTGTACTAAAGATTAATAAGAATTTGTTATCTTATTCTCAACTTATGATTGATAACTTCATTGTAACTTTGATTAAAGATAGCTGGTCCATTAGAAATCAATCTGGTTCTCTGATTGTTGAAGGTGTTCAAAAGAATAGTTTATATATTTTCTCTACTTTTGTATGATGTATTTCATTACATATTAAGAATGAATCTCAATTATGGCATGAAAGATTATGACATGTTAATTTTATAAGTTTTCATAATATGTATTCTCATAATATTATTGTTGGTCTTCTTTCTATCTCCTCTCATCATAAAAATTATGAAGGCTACTTCCGTGGTAAGCAACATGCTAATCCATTTTGTAAGAATCATTATGTGAATTCCTTACATCCTTTATAATTGATTCATAGTGATATTTTAAGACCTCTTGAAATTATATATCTTAATGGTAGTGATACTATAAATCATAAATCTACTTTTTTATATATGTTTAAGTTTGGTGCAGGGGCTATCACACGGAACAACAAAAAGCATCCTACTATTTCTATCTATTCTATTAAAAATGGAGTATAGAAGTGTTATGGAAGCTACTAAAAACCATGTGGCTACAAAGGTTATTAGGATAAATTCATTTAGATATTTCTCATAGTACCACCTATTGTGACCTAACACACGCGCGCACGCACACGCGTGCGCACACACACACACACACACACACACACACACACACACACACACACACACACACACACACACCCACACACACAATTTTAAAATTTAAATATGGACGCAATATTATTTGAATATCCTTATTCAAGATCTAAGGTTGTCCTCAATGTATAAATTTACTGAGATTTGAATTATGAAAATCAAATCTTGGACATTGATGTTAATTCACTTTAAACCTTAGGTTTTTATAATTCTTCTTGAAAATTGACTTTATGATTATTTGGACTAATGAAACTAATGTGTCTCAACCTAGCATTTCTATGATTTTCATGTGTTTGTAGGACTATTGACAAGGAATTTTAAAGTATTCACATTTGAGCTCTAAGATTGGGACAAGCGGTAAAATTTCAGTACTCATAGCCCTTAAATCTTTATAAAAAATTATACATCTTCAAATTTTTTGAGTTTTGAGACCTTGATAGATGACATTACCTCGTTACTTAGAAGTGATCATAGTTCATTACAAGTTATGTAATTTATTGAGAATTGGGTCACTACAAGACATACACATGGTAGAATTAGATTTATTTGGGATGAATTTCACTTCAAATAAAAGTCTAAGTCTTCAACATTTTTGACCCCTAAGAACATGCCACGTGGTGTAACCATGTTACCAGGAACCATAAAATTTCAAATCAAAGTTAATCATCTAATAGTTTTGAGGTTCTATAGTTTTGAGAGATCAACAAATGGAATAATTCTATTAATTTAGACCATGAAAGGATTAAACAATGTCTAGTGGATTTGAGGCCTTGAAATCTAATATATTTGAGGTTTTGAACTTTGAGAGTTTGATAGTTGGCACAATTTTATTACCCCAAAACTATAAAAGTTAAAAATCAAGTTAATAGTTTAATGGTCTTGGGGTTCTAAGGCTTTGAGGTCCCATAGTGATGAGATCATGATACATGTCAATATTAAATTACCTAGAGCCTTACCAAAGATGTACGTGGTTCAAAGGTTCAAAAAACCAAGTCCTCGAGCCTCTAATTTCTTGAAGTCCCAAGACTACTCCACATGGCTTAATTCTATTAACTTGTGACCATGGTTCATATAAAACAAGATCATAAATCTAAAAAATTGGGTAAGAGAAATGTATAAAAGTGTTATGATTAAGGATACACATGGCCAAAATGAAAATAAGTTAATTTGATAGTGAATCAAAACTCAGTGAGTGAAAAATTAATACCTATCTTAAATGAAGTAACTAGACATACAAAGTTAATGAAAAGTTTCCATATAGATGACACAAACCCACCAAATATGATTGGAACATTTAAATTTAAAATGGAAACAAAATAAATATTTAACATTTGCATTGATGTCCCATAAATTATACATTTAAGGTGTATACTTTGGATAATATATATAAAATCTAAGTAAAAGAATGTTACTTCACCATTAATATATGTGTGAACATTACAATTTTTAGCTCTCTAGTGACCAAAATCCATAGCTTTATCAATGAATTTGTGAAGGGAGTTCAGATAATTTTATAAAGTAATTACATAGTTTAGATCATTGAAATGGTTTTATTTAAAGCACAACACATTTAAGCTCCTTCTATCTACTCCATTACTAGACACAATGAGAATACTAACACAATATTTAACAAGAATGCCCAAGATTTTAAGTTCCCATACTATTCAGCCCTCTAGAAAAAAGTGGAGTCAATAACACCATACCCTTCATAGGATATATTATCTCAAGAGGATAAGTAGTACATTGATGACTTGCTACCAATCAATACCATGGGAATCCATCAAGTGGAGGTGAAACCATATGTAATTCCTTGTATAGATTTACTCTGTGATCTATTTTTCAATGGTACTTGTTCTAGATATTGTTTACACCTTGGAAAATGGAAAAATATAATTGCATATATTCTAGAAAGGGTTTTTGAGAGATACCTTAGGCTCACAGTACCTGAGGTTGTCTATAATCAAGCCTCAACCAATGTATGTCTTGAGCACAATACTATATATGGAAAACTAAAATAATGGATAGTGAAAATATAAATAATGAACTCTAAGGAGGGTATTTATTCCAATAAAATCATTAAATTTAGGCTCAATATAATAATATCCATGGCCCTTTTGAGTTGATCATATGGTTTTAAGAGCACAATATATGTACGGGTGGAATGGGTCCCATTTCTAGACATCCTCCTCACTTATAATCATTGTCAAATTGAAGGACCAAATGTACAAACATAAACAAAGGACTTTAGATGAAAATTTTTAATATGATTTCATACCTATTGGATGCAATCCTTGGGATAGTTCGTAGGGCTTGTGGTGAATGATGGCATCCATCATCATAGTATGTTAATGATAAAATTTATGAAGATTATTATTTTATGTTTGTATATAGATACAAGAACGAGATTACAAATATTTGTGAAGAAATATATCTTTAAGTTTATCAAGTAGTTCAAGGCACTCAAATGCCTAGAATATTTGATAATTTAAAAAGAAACATTTACAAGATGGGGGATTATTAGTACTATCTAAATTATACCATAATATAAATTTTAGGAACAAGGTAATCCCTTTATTTTTACCATTCCATGTTCCTTACAAGGTTTTAAAATAAGAGGTGGTCCATCAATTATACAACAATATATATGAATAATTTGACCTCAAACATTAGGTCTATTACTATAAAATCCCTTTGAGCATCAGGTAACTTAAATTTATAGTGAGGGCACATTTTAACCATGTTAGGAAAATTAGATTCTATTAAAATTTAAAGGTGACCAAATTTAGGGAATGAGACCCAAAATGAAAAGTCAGGAACTATCTCCAATGTCTTAAGAAAAAGAGGGAGGTGACCAGTACATATGGTCACCAAGAGTATGAGAATGATGTTATCTTTTTGAATGCATCAAATGATTCATAAGTGTGGACTTGTACGAAAGACAACCAAATGTCTATGATAGTTATCCAGGTCATTCACTATGACCTTGATATTACCAATGGGCAAGAATACAAAATTTTAAGGTAGATAAAACAAGCCTAGAGCCATCAGTGGCACTTAATAAAACCACATGACCCAGTAGGATAAGACCAACCACCCTATCCTATAGGATAATAAACTAATATACACGAGGGAGAGTCTAAAAATCAAAGAGGAGAACCTAAAAATTAAAAAAATCTCATATGTCTCCCTAGTCTCCATCTATCATCCACACATATAGTTGTTACCACCATTCTACATACAATTACTATAATTGAGAGGAATTTACCTCCTAAAGATAGGTAAAAGAGCACATTCTCTATGGCACCTCTTCCTCCACTTAAATGTAAATCTCCCAAATAACATGTAACCTTCTTTATCATCTCTCCCATCCACTCCTTCATCCCCTCAACTAATTCTATCTCCATCCATTATTCCTTCCACCACTATTATTTCACTCTCCATTCCTTCACCACCACTTGTATTAGTAGTACCTAATAATGTGGCTCTATTATTTGTTTCATCATCCTATTCACCTACTATTAGCCTCATAGTCACTTATCAAAGGAATTTAAAAGTTCTTCCATCCTCCTCTGAAATTCAACAACTAGAGAAAAGACCATCATTAGGTCTCATTGATCTAGAAGAATACCTTGATGAATAGGAAGCAGAGGAAAAGGAACACATATATGTAATATCCTTAATGGACTATGCTAAGTATGATGAGAAAAATATATAAGAATAATGATGGGACTAGAACCAAGGTCAAGTGAGGAAATATCCTTAGATGAAGCAGACGAGGAAGTAAAATTAGAAAAGGCTAAAATAATGAGCCTAAGAAGTTTGTATGTAGAATAAACTCCATCTAGAGCATTAGACTAATATATACTTACTGAATAGGAAATACAAAGCATAAATAAGGTATTGTATTCCCTTGTTACTTTTATTACTATTGTAAATACTCAAACTACAAATTTTCCTCTAGCCATTCTAAGGCCACCTTCTTTTAGTTCAAGTGATTTGTCCATTATTTCAACATCCACACTAATAATGACTCTAAAAAAGGGAGTCCATTTTAAGAATTTTATTTTAATTTCTAATTTTGATCCTAAATGGCCACTAGTTACCCCTATATCCTAAGTTCAATTAGAGATCTCATTTCCATAATCAACACCTACACAGTCATCCACCATGTCAATTATGAAAACTCTAGGCTTTATCAAATATGTGGTTGAAGTCACCCCATAAAGGTAAACCTCACCATGGAAAATAATTATTTATCCTTCCCTACAATTACCAATTCAAATAAGTGATTCATTATCACCTCAAGTAATAAATCTCCATCTAATGATCCTCCACCCTCTGTCTCTGAAGATCCAATTCCATCAGAAGAAGAAGGGGGACTTATTATTCCACAAAGGGTTAAAGAGATGCAAGGTCGAAGAGATGAGAGACAAAATTTGGTTATTACATAATTAACTACAATCTATAATCATTTTGATAGGTAAAGTGGCACCATACAGAGGGTGAAAAAGAGGAAGGTGGTAAATATAAATATTATGGAAGAAATAGAGTTTCAACAAAGGGAAAATATGTTTCCTTTATCCAAATTGGCCAAAAAGAATTCAAATACCCTAACATAATATACAGATGATTTTTTTATTTTATGGATTCAACTAGAGAAGTAATGAAATAAATGTACAAGATTAAGGAGGAAACATAACAAAAATTACTATAGAGATATATTATCCATACCCCTCAATAAATTATAGATAGTGTGCAGAGTGCAACCACCAAGCTATATAATTTTTTGAATAACATTTGAATCACTAGAGGAGAAAGCTTATCTTTTATAACAAATGTGCTTAAAATTTGACACTGGCTAAAATAATATGAAAAAAGGTTTACCTTTTTAGTTTAGTATTCAAGAAGTAACACATTCAATCATTTTAACCTGATGTTCAACCAGGATGTTGCATGGGCCTTAAGTTATATAATTACAGAAAGTGATGTTGCCCTTAATTGGAATACATAGATGAAGGATTCGATGGGATATTTTAGAATCCATAAAAAATGAGGCCTTATAAATTTTAAAATATATGAGGGTCACTGATGTGATTACCTCTATTGGAGAGATAGTCAATAGACCCAATTTTGAGACACTCCTTAAAGATGCTACAAATATTTTTTTTGGATAGATATTAGGGTTAGTAGGACCCCTACCCATAAAAATATTGATTTTGACTAGATCCACAACTGAACCTAGAGCATAACAGGGAGTCCAATTTCTAAGAACCCAAAAGATAGAGAACACTAAATAGATATAAATAACACTAAAGAATAGAAACAAAATATTGATAAAAAAAAGACACAGTGAGAGAATCTTAAATTGTCCCAAAAGACACTACTAGATAAGACTAGACCTCACTCAAAATTAACCAAAAACATTAACCCCTACTCAAAAAAATTAGCCAACCACTTAAAAATAACTTTGTGTTGCAAGAGTGCACCTACCTCTGCTAGAGAGAAAAGATTCCATAGTCTACTACGTGCCACCATCAATGGAATTAATAACATCTAGTTGCATCCTTTTGATTCAATTTTCCTACCTCTTTTACCCTTCTTACCAAAGTTAGGTTTTGTCAACTAGAAAGAATGTTGAGCAATGGATAGGACAATTCTAGAGGTTAGTTTTTCTTCTTCTTCTTTCTCTAAAATAATTGATTCCTCTTCTAATTATGTATCTTGTAAAAAACCTTCTATATCAAAAAGAGCTTAAGCTTGAGGATTTATTGTCTCTCCACTATACTTTTCATTTTGCCTATTGGCTATAAATAAACCCTCTAAATTTTGACACACTAGGACCTTGATGAAGCTATGTAGATAAAGTTTTAGATTAAGGTAAAAGCAGGTTTTGAAGGGGCTCCGAAACCCTTTACAGATCAAGAAAGATAAAGCATTACAAACTACTAGAAAGTCAAACCCACTAAAAACAATAACTAAACTAGGTTTTACAGGGACCTGAAACCAACAAAATAAACCAGTAAAATCTCCCCAGGTTTTACAAAGACCTGAAACCTAAACAAAACCGGGCAAAACAACTTGAAAACTAGGTTTTTCAAGGACCTAAAACCTCAAAAATAGAGACACTAATGCCCAACTCCAAAAAGACCAGAGCGGGCTCCCAGGTACAAACCAGCAACCCCAAAAACACAATGTCAAGGGGACTGCTCACAAATGGCATCCATTGATATTTTCCATTGCATGGCCCACCTTCCTCCCTAAGTGCCTACACAGCGTAGTCAAAATCATCATACCCATCAATTTAATGAGCATGGCTCCTCCACGGCTTAGGGTTTCTCCATTTTTCCCTGAACAAGGCACCATGGCTCATTCACTAACCACAGAGGAAACAAAGTTTCCCCCATTCATTCACTATTTTCTTTGCTAACCAAATCAAGATGGCAGTCTAACTCAGGCTAGAGAACCAACCCAGGTTCCATCCACAATATGGCAAACCAAATAAAAATAAAAAACACACAAAAGATAGATATCTGCATTTCAGCTCTGCGTCCCAACATACTGCCCAAACCAGATAGCACCACCAATAAGAAACCCCTCAGATCCATCACCACTACCATCCATTCCATCCACCCAAATGTCTACAAGATCACCCCCTCTACACAAAGGAATCGCCACCATGGCATTCAAAATATCTCTGATAAAAACACCGATCCGCTCAGAACAGGGTAATGGTCAGCACAGTAGCCACAAAATGAAAATTTGAGGAAAAAATATAGTTTCACACAAAAAAAGATAAAGCCTATTGCTTCATGCCCCAGCACCCTGGATCCCATCATCCCCAGACTGAGAACTGGTCTCTAATGGATGAGGAAGCAGCCATGGAGGAAAGGGTTTCCGCACAGCCGCTTTCACAGCCGCACTCCCTCCCTCTGCGCTATGATATGTAGATAAAGTTACTTGGAGTCAACAATTGGTAAACCTGTATGAACTTAAGAGATAACATGGCTTGGATTTAATCCCTTCTCCACCAAAGGATCAGTTAGAGGAGGTGATGAACCTTCTAGGGTAAGGGCCAATGGAAACTGAAGGTTGTTTACAAGATCACTATTGAGACAACCAATCTTCCTAACCCATTTTTGTAAAAAATGAAACCAAAACCTACTGAGTATTACCTTTAACACAATCCCATTTTGTGATCAAATTGAATAAACTTGAAACATCTAAAATTTATCCCTTCATAATTGATATATTGAGTCTAAACACCTTGAGAAAACTTGATCTTCACTGAATGAAAAAAGGTTTAGAAAAATCAACTAGAATTCAAACCCTCACAAACTCTGACAAAAAACTAAGATATATATTTTCTAACAAATACACCAATTTTTTTATCCAACTATTGAAAGATCCCTAGGTCACACATGGCTAAAGGAAGATTATATAACCTTACCTAGATTGGTTCATTATAAATTAATGAGACTGTTGGGTCAAAAAAGGGAACCCAAGGGCACAAGAACAACCCTTTCTTACTAACAAACCAAGGTCTATTTTTCCAAAAAAAACCCTAATCCTCCTTTAACTGAAAGAGAATAAAGAAAAAAACCATTGGGAAGTAGAGAAAGTGAAACCTCAGCAATGAAAGGATAGGTAGATTTTAACTAGAGTGAAATAGCTTCCTAGGAAGGACATTTTGCCACACATCTTCCAAACAAAAATCTTGACCTAGACTCCTTTTCAACTAAAGCAATAGCCTCATCATAAAAATATAGAATAAGGGATTATTTATAAATAAATAGGGGAACATCCCATAAAAAGTTGGGTCAAAATCAGCCTCTTGTTGCCCATCAATTTTAGACTCCCCCATTACAAGCTTCAGCCATAACCTCACTCTCACTACTCTAAGGAGACACAACCAAATTAATCCTCACAGTTAGCTAGGGTTTGAGCTTGGGGTTTACATGTATAATAGATGATTTGAAAAAATCCAAATAGGAATGGAAGGGTTTTGAAATTTTTAGATGCTCAACAAAAACTAGCTTTGAAGAAACCCTAACTAAGGCTTACTCCTCTACCCTATTATCAAGTTAATCATAGCCATAACCCTTCTTCCTATAATTTTTACCACTGCTCAGACCTCCCAAATTTGTAGTGATCCTTTTTTGTAACTTCTTGTCACCCTCCCTTCCTTCAACTCTCCTACCTTTACTACCATGGGACATGGAAAACTAGCTATCATTGTCACCCTTATCTCCTCCATTGCCTATACCATTGTTGGTCATCACCATTTTTCATATACCAAATGATTTGAGTAGAAGGAAACATCTTTAACTTCTCTAAAGTGTTGGGTACAAACATTTTATAATCAAAATGCCCAAACCTGTAGTGAATAGCTATAAATAGATTTAAAGAGGAAGTTGAAAGAATTATATACAAGACCAATGATGAGATCCTATAGCTAATCAATTTTTCTAAAGGTAGAGTGTAAAAATATAAATTCCATTAGAGTAGAGTTTAAGATCTCATAGGCATAACACACAAGGTTGATGACTAAATCCATTAAAATATTCAAGCCTACCGTGCTCAATTTTGATGTTATTAATAACAAATTTGAGATAGCCCATACATTATTTTAAAAAACTCAGATCTATAAAGGGAATGTTTGGGTCATCACTGAGAATGCATTCAATTATAAGTGTTTCCACATCATCTTAAGGTCTCCAATTTTTAATATATGCAATCATGCATACTCCAACAAGATCTGTTCTGATTCTCTAAGCTACTACATCATCTATTTCTATTTCAATAATTATCACTCAGTGACTTTCCTCTCCTAATGGTGCCACATCAACACCAATCTAAATATAAATATGTATTTGTATGTTTTAGTTGAGTTAAAACTATTAGCTCCTAATTTATTTTGTATTTATATTATATTTTAGATGATAAATACTATTATAGGTAAATAATTTTATACATGCATGTTCTACATGATTTTGACAGTTTTATTTTTGAGATGTAAATTTAGACTTCACTTGGAAGATGAGACCTTCCCCTCTCCAAGCCTATATATATTTTTATCCTTCTTATACCAAAGGAAGGAGAATTTTAGCTATTAAGATTAATATGAAATTCTACAATTTTTTCTGCAATTAGTCATGATGTATAAATCTGATTCTTCTCTAAAATTATGATTTTAAAAAAAAGTTATATCATTATGGTATCATAGTCTCTTGGTTATGCATGAGTTTTATTTAAATATAGTTATTCATATTGTGTTATTGTTAATTTTAATGTCTTTTATGTATCAATCATAATCTTCCTTTTTAGATGTGTAATTGTAATCTCACATTGGTAACAACATTTGATTATATATGATAAAGTTTACTATATTCATGTTTCCTTGGACTCTTGAATATGTTTGGTTTTTATGTGTTTACAATATATTATATCAGACATTGGTTCCTGATTTCTTATCCAACCCTTAGTTCAAGAGCTATATTATAAAGGTTTCATCTTGTTTGATCCACATGCAATCTTTTCTACCCTATTTTTCACTCTTTTTAATTTTCTCTTATTTTTGACCCACCTTAATTTATATCCATTATTTATCTAACCATCTCAAGTAGATCTATATTAAAATCCATAATCAAATCATCCACGGTATTAAACTGCTTTAGTCATCGTTATTCCACCAACAAGTTGTTTACAAAACACAATACCTTGCAACTCATACTCTTGAGTTGATTTCTTTCATTGGTCCCAAAATGTTAGAGACTACCTCATAAGGTTCCCTAGTATGCATAAAACTAACATCAACACTACCCTTTATTATAATAACCAAAGTTATATAGCTCTAGTAAAAAATCTAGTTCAACATTAGCAAACTAAACATATTAAAGTTTATGTGTATTTTATTTGAGACAAAGTCCTCCATGATGATAGTAATCTACATTTTTATCCTAAGAATGAATAAGTGGTAGATATATTCACAAAAACACTTGGTGCTACCAAGTTTTATTAGTTTCATTCAATGTTATAAATCTCAGAGTTGCTATTTAGGGGGAGTGTTCATGACAATATCACTTTCTAACAACTATGTGTTCATTCTTATTCTCTATACTTATTCTTATTGTACAACATTGTAAACCTCATATATAATTTATGTGATTCAAGTAAAATTTATATGAAAGTTTTAATTTTGTACCCCAATACATAAAATCATATTTTTTAATGAAGGTCTTTATGTTATAAAAGGCTCCAAATATTCTTGGTTGATTATTCATGAGAAACTATGAGATGTACTCATGATTATGCTAGCCTAAAATTACCTTGAGTAGTTAATAGATTCTAATTAATTTCATTTCAAAAGGTGACTTTGACATGATAAAGGTTTTTAAATCCTTCAAATTTATACATAGAATAATTCTTTTATTAAGGTGACTATGATATTTATCCACACTTAAAATTAGGGGGGGGTGTTAAAACATTTAATGTCTAAGTATTGTTATTATAGACCTTTAGTACATTTTAGGTAAATTAAATAATAATGATTTATTATTTATTAACATGGGATTAAAAACCTTACGTAAATAAATAATAAAATATATTTGTTTATTTACCATTATTTAAAATATTATCAGGATGGTTGGACCCATTGGTTATAACGATTACCTCCCCTCACATTTACTACAAAAAAATGTTTTACCTCTATTGTAAATGCATTCAAATATTTGAAGGTAATTTGGTTTTATGATGAAGATTAACATAGAAGAAGTGAGAAGGAGAAGAATATGTATTGGGAGTAATAAGTTTCTTATATATATGAATATCAATATTTGTAGGTTTTTTACCTTTGAAGGTTTTTCCATGTTATCTTTATGTTATGTGTACAATTGATCTGACTATTATTCTTATGTTTATATATATTAGTTTCACTATATAGTTTATATTTATGTGAATCATATATGTTTATATGAATTTCATTAGTTACACAAGTGCAAGGGTCAAACCCTAAGCTAACATTTCATGAGTAGATGGTGGAATAAGTGACTAAATGGAAATATACAAGTGGAAAATGTGATGATATGCCCTGAGTAACTAGTGTGTATATAGACAATGGATTACACAAGGTGCCAAACACTAGTTTTCACCATGGTACTTAGCCAAAGTGATAGTAAACTAGTTTTCACTTTGTGACGTACTATTTTTCTTTCACATTTTCTTGATTTTTTTTAAATTTTTTGATCTTTATTTTTTATTTTTTTGATAGTTAGGATGTATAAAACAACACTACAATGACTTAGGCATTCAATATTTTAAGGTGAATTATTTTCATGGGCTCATCAAGCTCCTTTCCATTTCTAGTAGCCAATTTATAAGCTCTAGATCCATATCTAACAATGATTATGTATGGGCCCAACTAAATTAGCTAAAATTTTCCTTCTCTCATTCTACATTGATATTCTATTGGTTTTATTTTAGGATAAGATCATCGATTTAAAATTCCTTGGATTTAATCATCTTATTATAGATACAAAAAAGGCAATTTTGGTAGACATGTAAGTGGTTTAAGGTATTGAGGTGTTTCTTATCAAGGTAGTCGAGCTTGATTAAATGTGAAATGTGCCAAGATTCATCATTAATAATATTTTATAAGGATATGCATAAGATGGAATATCAAATTCAATAGGTAAGATGGACTCTTTACCATAAACAAGTGAGTATGGGGTTTCCCTCATAGATGTGTGTATGCTAGTGTGATATACCTATAAGGTAGGATAAATTTGTGTATGCCAGTTGTGACCAACTACGTTGATAACTCATTTAAGGATTTTGAGGATGTTTTTATTAGTTTTCTTTGCTTGGTGGTTACCTTGTGGGTAATAAGGAGTGGGCCACTTATATTTAATATGGTAAGAAGTGAAAAGGGATTTGACGTCTTTATTTTTGACAAGTTTTTGTTATTAGAGATGATAGCAAATGGAATTCCAAAAATGATAGATAATATGGTTTAATATAAACTTGGATTTTTTTTTCTAATGACATATGTTAAGCACATTATCTTAACCCATTTTATAGCCATCTAAATAATCAGGATTAATTTTACCAATGAGGTCTGACCCCCATGTGAAAAATGGCCAAGGTGTAGTGATGGGTTGTAAATATTGCAAAGGACCATGTATAATATACCTATGATTTTGGCAAGGCACCCATTTATTTACATAAGCGCAAGAATTATATTCCATTATAGGTCAATATTAACCTACACAAAAAGTGTTTTAGTAAGGACTATACCATTAGAATGAACATCGTAAATTATCTCATGAACTTCTCTAATGGCTAAGGTGGATTCTTCACAATTTAAACACCATAATAGACTTCCATCATAACTTATTTGATATAAGGTTTTACCAAGGATAGCATAGTGAGATGTTCATTGGATAAAGTATTTGCATTGGTTATGGGTTAAATTAGATGGGATGATGTTCTAATAGAGTTAATAAATGTCATTATACCAAAGGGAAGTGGGAATAACAACCTCACATACCATCTCAGAATCTGGTGTATAATAAACTGGGATCATCAAAGACTCTACAAGAAAATTATTGTGTTTAGTTTTGAGATCAAGTAATGAACCAATAGTTGTTATGGTGTTAGCTACTCTATTGTTAGTCCTTGGCACTTTTTCAAACTATATATATGTAAATCACAACTTAAGTCTATCCACCATCCTCTTGTATGGGATTTGTTTGTCATCAAAAACTTAAAATTTATTAGTGAATTGATTAATGATGAGTTTGGAATCACCAAAGACAAGAATATTTTGGATACCCCATTGTATTGCAGGT